>VWZO01007210.1:809967-930330 GCA_013396975.1 Bucco capensis
ACTTGGTCTTGTTGAAGCTCATGAGGTTCCCCTGGGCCCATCTCTCCAGCTTGTCTAGGTCCTTCTGGATGACATCTTGCCCCTCTAACTTATCAACAGCACCCCATAGCTTGGTGTCATCTGCAAACTTGCTGCTGGTGCACTCAATGCTGCTGTCCATAGCGTTTATAAAAATATTAAACAGTCCAGGCCCCAGTACAGAGCCCTGAGGGACACCACGTGGCACTGATCTCCAGCTGGACTTGGAGCCATTGACCACTACCCTCTGGATGTGACCAGCCAGCCAGTTCCTTATCCACTGAACAGTTCACCCATCAAATCCATAGCTCTCTAACTTGGCCAATAGAATGTTGTGGGGGACTGTGTCAAAGGCCTTGCACAAGTCCAGATATTTTTTTCCAGATTTTT
Source organism: Bucco capensis (assembly GCA_013396975.1). Classification (NCBI taxonomy): domain Eukaryota; kingdom Metazoa; phylum Chordata; class Aves; order Piciformes; family Bucconidae; genus Bucco; species Bucco capensis. The sequence goes on from VWZO01007210.1 coordinate 810,376, forward strand.
TTTTTTAATTCTGTGCATGGAATGTAAAGAAAAATGTGGATTCTTCCCACTGTTTGTGTAATAGAAACAAACAGGAGCAGAAAGAGTGTTTCAAGTAATTTCCTTCTCTTCAGCTTTATCACACAACCACAAGGAAATACAAGCAGCACAGAGCAGTGGCTACCACACAGTAAGAAACACCAGACAAGGGGATTTCACACCTTCTCTAATCTGCCATTCAGCTTCTGGCCTTCCCGACTCGGCGACACCAATATTTAGATTCATTAGGAGTTCTTTAATTGATCATTTTTGCTCCTTAGTGCTATTTATTATTGCTAGAGCCTCAATCCACCAAGGCACTTAAGCACTACCTCAATTTCCAACCTGTGAATTGCTTCGGTGGGAGTACTCTCATCCCAGATATTATGTATATGTCTTGGTGTTTTGCGTCTGCTGATGGCTACAGGGAGGTCTCCCCAACTGGAGGCAGCAGAAATAGCTTTAAGATTCCTGCAAATTAAAGTTGTTTCCTTCCATTTTGTTTTTCAGGCCAAAAAAAACCCCAAAAACCCAACCCTGCACATCCAAAAAAGACATTTGCAGTTGACTGAAATGTGTCAGTAGATACAAACAAAACATTTGGCTGCATGTTTTTTTTAACCAAACAAACAGATCTAGGCAAATCTTCTCTCAAAACACTGCTTAGAGACAAAATATTCAAACATTGTGTACACAAAATGTCAAAATACAGCATTTCAACTTTTTCCCCACTTGTTGTGGGTATTCTCATGTCTGGTGGGTGGCAGACAGCCCCATCATGTTCCAGCAGGCTGTATACAATCACTGTTGATGCTATTTATTCTTTTATCCTTAAAAAAAAAAAAAAAGCTTTCCCTTCATTTTGCATTATTGTGATTAATAAGCAAGAAAAGCAACATACAACAGCTGAGACATTTACATTGACGGACCAACCAATACCACCCACAGTAGGGCAGAAAAAATGCAGACGTGTTTGGATTGCTTAGTATGTTAGCTACCAATCCCTCTTCTTGTCAGACACCGATGGAGAAAGTTGTGTGCAGTCACATGAGATGGGCACACTTGGTATGACAGCATGAGGACCCAGCAATATGCTCCCCAGGTGGGGGACATTATGTGGGTCAAAGATCCTTGAGCCCCACCAGCTCCTTCTGATACTGGGGATAAGACTTCCATGGTGAGGCAGGTGGGGTGGCACAGCTGGAAGGAGGCTACAAGAGCTGAATTTTATAGGACTTCCAAAATTAAACAATTATTAGGCTGACAGGTTTATAGGGCTGGGACTGATGCTTCCTCCATTTTCACAATGGCTACCACATTAGAAATGAAATCTTAGTTTGAGAAGCTCCTAAAGATGAGAATTATCAAGTAACACAAAAATCACTCTTAAGACCTTTAAACCCAGAATTGCCAAACAATTAGAAAGTATACTGCAAGGAACACATCTGCAATGCCAAGGGGAAATTGGGAGCCAGAGCCAGCATGTGCCTTCTCTAACCTCTCACCACAGGGAAACAATCCTCCACTTGGGCCCCATGGCATTCCCAGCATGACTAAGGGAGCACAATGCTGCCGATAAGCACTCCAGAGCAGTCATCCCCCCACTGCTGACCTCTGGCAGCAGCACACCCATTTGTGGCACTCTGCATCTAAAGTCAATTTCCAGTGAATGAGGACTGCATAATGCTGACAAACATCTCAGCCAAAAATCCTGGAGCTTGTTCTGTTGGAAAAACACCCATTCAGGTCAGGCGAGTTTTGCTTCAGCACTCAAGGCTATGCAGAAAGCAATGCCCCTAATTAGGCTGTTTTAATATACTGAATTATGGTCAAATAGACAATGTGTCACCAGTCCACTGGATGTAAAGCAAAACAATACTAGCCAAAAATGGACACTGAAAGAGATTTCCTGGGTAGACCAGAATAGTGAAGAGCAGATGACCCTGCCACACACCACTGGGGAGGACATGGACGTTGCCTGCAATAATTCATGAACATTGTGTTGTGTTCACTGAGCTGCTGTGCTGGCTAGTAGAGCAATGAAGCTCAGCTTCCAACAGAAAGGCAGATAATAGACTGTACAAGAAACCCTCAGCATGCACCAAGGGTCTGTTAGCCATAAATGTTGCTGTAGGATGAATACATAAAAACTGGCAACAGGTCACACAGCTTTGAAGACACAGGGGCTGCCAAAATGTTGGCAGAGGAAGGGCTGTGCCCGCATACCTGCAAAAGCAGTACGTGACTGAGCTGTGCCTTCACACAGCAAAACCAGATGCTTTTCAGCACCTTAATCCTTTCCTTCTCTATTTCTCGGTCTTTCTACAGAGACAAAGCGTTGGAGTTGTGGGCTTCCATGGTCTCATGGTGCAGGAAGAGCAGGAAAGGAAGTGATGTGGGGCACATAGGGACATCAGGGGCAGGAACAGTAAATCCCATTGTCCCTGTCACTGTCGTGTTCAGGGAGGAGGAAGGGCAGGAAGGGCATTAGCAGTTGAAGGCAGCAAGCCTTGCCGGCCAGGAGAGCCCCATCAGCCAGTCCACTGGGAAAAAGGCAAGCAGTTTGCAGATAAGACCTCGTTTGCTGCAAAGTCCCCTGTCCATTACAGGCACATGGGCTTCTTATGGAAGGCTGTGATAATGCTGCTTCTAAACTACCAGATTAACTGTAGAAATTCCAAACTAATAACCATTCTCCAAGTAAGACTGTTAGAGGGTGATAAAGAAAATCAACCATAATACTGAGATAGCCACATGAAAAATAGGGCAATTTTGTCCTCTCTGTAAACTGGGCTTGCATGGAGCCCTTGTTTGCTATTCTTGATTAACTGCTCAATTATCCCTGTTACAAAATTATTCCGTGGAAAGTCCTGCCTGTATATCCATAGCTCATTAACAGAAAGCACTCCCTCTGCTGTCCCCTTGACTTTCTTGCAGGCCCTGGAAAACATGTCTTCATGGGAAAGCAATTCCTGTTCAGTGAGTATTTATGAGTTCTTGACATTTTTCCTAGTCCTGAATTGGGTTGGGATGGAAAACAAATTAAAAACATAAAAGAAACCCATCCAACATTAAAAAAAAAAGAATTTTGGTCAGTGAAAATACTCAGTTTTCACAGCTTTCAACATTATTGCCAGCATCTTTAGTTTTTTTTTTCTTTTACATTTCCAGAAGTTACAAATCACACAAAGTGAGACTCCTGTAAAGATGTAACTTTTATACAATACTAAAACATGACAACAAACTACTTGAAACAAATCCTTTCCTATAAAAACACCCTGTTTCTAGGAATCAGCAAGTTTCCTTTCCAGCTCCTCTAAAACCTCAGGCACAAGGCTGTATATATGCAGATACTCACACCTCCTCCCCAGATGGCAACTGGCATTCTGGTGGAAAGGACTGCTCCAAACCAGGAAGGCTGCACACACTAACACACTCTTGTAACACCTTTGCTTTGGATTAGGTTTTATTAAAACAGAAAACTAAAGTTTGCTTTTCTAACACCATGAGAAATGTTAAGGATGTGATCCAGACAGAAAGGAGTGGCACAGGCTGCTAGCCTCAAGAGCAGTATGTGCAAGGGGACAGAGGGACACTGGAAGGGAAGGATGGGGAATCCACATCTGTCTCAGCAGGAAGAAACAGTAGAGCTGCAGGTGGGAATGGACTAGAAGAGCCACCAGAGAACAGGAGGGATGGGAGCTACTGACAGTGGAGATGGTGGTGGAAGTTTTCTGCGACAAAAACATTATGAGGAAAGAGGGTACAAAACATAAAACAAAAGAAACTGGAACAAGTCTTGGGAGAAGAGGCCACATGGTCTGCCCACATGCTACCCAGCTGAGGGCCCTCTGAGGAAGCACTGGTGTATATCTGCATGGCACTGCAGTCTACACACACCCTTAGGAGAAAAAGAAAGCTTTGCAATGGTCCCTACCAACCTTTATGCCATGAATTTGCCTCTGGAATTCTCAGTATCAAGATACTGGCTCAGCACAGAGAACACATACACTGGAAAGCAATAAAATGAGAGAATTTTGCAAATAGATCAGAAACCAAACGAAGTGGGGGACTTGCAGCAGAGTACATCTTCAAACAGGTAGATTGAAAAATGTGCAGATTCAGCATCCTCCATAAATAATGCATCTGTCAACTGCTATAAAGTTTTAAAGAAATGAGCTGTGGATGAGCTAGAAAAGGGATGCAGACCTAATGAAAACATGTGCAGAAAGATTTTTAAACCCACTTGAGATCTGCGGTTATAGTTTCCACAGCTGTAACTGTAGCATTTGCAAGAGAACTGCTGACCCTGACCTCTCAGCCTTAAACTCAAAAAACCAAGTGGCATAACAATGAGGGTAACTAGCCTGTTTAGAGGAAGATGTGATCCAAATGTAATTTGGACTTCTCCTATAAGATCAACTGAAGGACAGCAAATTAATAAACTAAATGGAAATATGGGTAGGATGGTGTGTCTTAACTGGTATTTCCTGACCTCTAACCATCACCAACTCCTCTAACCTGCCATTATTCAGTGCCTATCCACTCCATAGCAACCACAGTGGATGGGACAAGCTGGACTGCAGAGCTATCAGCTGTTACTTGTGTGAATCAATACAAAGAACACCCTCTTGTTCCAACCAAGGTCCCTGAAAGGGAAACTTCTACACCATGTTTCCTGGATTATAGGTCAACAACACTACTACTGGAACACTGTGAGACCTGTACAGCATCTTCTAACCCCTAAATACCAAAGAACTGCAAAAATAAACCAAAGTCCTGGCAGTCCCTGCATAAAATATCACTTCCAGTTTACAGATGGGAAGGCTGATGAACAAACCAATGAAAGTGCCTCCAAAGCTGCTCGGGAAGGTGGTGAAGGCTTAAGTACAGCTGGAGAGCACCTGCCTTGAGGTCTTGCACCTTTGCCTTCCCTCAGGGTCACTTTGCCCAGGTGTTTTTGTGCAAATTTGGTGTTATTGAGATGCAAATAAAAGCGCAACTGCATTTCCCCTCACCTCTGATCTTTAGTTAAGACTTGATAAATGCATATTGTTTAAACACTTGTGATACGTATAATTAGGGTTCTTTAATTTATGTTTCAATAAAATGTTCTATAATAAACATTTACTGCTCTGTGAATAAACATTTAAATGAAGCTCCTAATGGGGGTTACATGTTTTGAAGCAGTTCATGGCATTGCCAAAGTCTCTCCCTATACTTAATGAGAGTCATTTCCATAATCTGTGCATTATTGCTTAAGCCTCCCTTTAGGAATATTTTACAAAGTAAAATTCTGTGAAATATTATCATCCAAAAGAGAAAATGCTAAGAGGATTATCAAATTGTCCTGTTAAAGGGACAGCACAAGCTTTTATTTCCCCCCTGAGATGCTAACATTGTAATTATGTAGAATGTGCTTACTAATTATCACACCAGTGTGTTATTACTGGGTTTTTCCCTCAGAGACCAAGTCTAAATGAAAAGGATGGGAGACTCCTGAAAGGTCTAATATGAAGGGCAACATAATGTTAATTTACTTTCTAATATTAATAGGAGTAAGGATCAAATCCCCACAGGCAAATCTTGTAGATGTCAAGAAAGGTCCGGCTCCCTCAGAGGGGCTCGGGTGCTGTTCTGTACAAAGCTGTGTACAGCTTCTCCCACAACATCAGCCCTACAGCCTCATGATTAACACCCAGGGCCTCATCCCCATTTTGCTGAAACTTCCACCCATTTTCTCACTGACTCCAATAACAGCAGTACTCAGAACCCCAGCTCAGATATAAAATACACTAAGGTCAAGGGAAAGATTATTGTTGGAATACAGAGGGGTTTCAATTCTCTAGAGTTTCTGAAATGATACAAACACCTGTAAGATATTTCTTCCATGTGTCTGAGTACATTTGAGAAAACCATAACACTGAAATATATCTTCTCTCCACTGGCAAGGAATAAGAGCATTATTGCAGCAATGGCCCACTCCCCCTTTAATGCAGCAGGTAGAGGAAAAGAAGATGATAAATCAGGAATGGATGTGGCAGGGGGAAGACAAGCCTTACATACCAGTTACTGCTGTTCTCAGAGGGAAATGATTATCTCTAATTTTTGTGGTTATTGCCTTTGTAGACAACTGTTGCAAAATCTTCTAGGATGATGACAAGGTTCCTGCAGAATTAAAATGCTGTCCCTGTCTCCTCTTTCATTAGCTAAAGATGTGTATTGGGTTTGCACGGCAAGTTTTTGGTAGCAGGGGGTGGTCTACAGGGGTGGTTTCTGTGAGAAGCTGCTAAGAAGCTTCCCCTATGTCCAACAGAGCCAATGCCAGTTGGCTTGCAGCCAGAGAGAGGAGTGCGAACCTGTGAAAGAAACAACTCTGCAGTCATCAAGGTCAGTGAAGGAGGAGGAGGTGCATGAGGCGCTGAAGTAGAGATTCCCCTGCAGTCCATGGTGAAGACCATGGTGAGGCAGGCTGTCCCCATGCAATTCCCCATGGGAATTAACAGTGGAGCAGATATCCACATGCAGCCCATAGGACACATGCAGCCCATAGGGTACCGTGCACCAAGAAGGTTATGACCCCATAGGAAGCCTGCACTGGAGCAGGACATGTGTGATGCCTAAAGATTTAAGTGTATTTTGTAGATTTTTAGAACCTTTAGGATTATGTGAAGCTTCCTGGATTGTTCACCTATGGGAGGGATGGGAGTAAGGTATTTTTAAAATTTGGTTTCATTTCTCATTATTCTAGTCTGATTTGATTGGTAATGAAAGAAACTGATTTCCCCAGGTCAAGTTTGTTTTGCCTGTGATGGTGATTAGTGAGTGATCTCTCTATGCCCTGATCTCGAACCACAAGCCTTTCAATGTATTTTCTCTCCCTTGTTCAGTTGAGGAGGTGAAGTGCTAGAGCTTTCAGCCAGGGTCAACCCACCACAGGATGGAAGAGAGGTGCTACCACAAGGAGAAAGAAAAGGTTTCTGATGACAGTTACACGACCTGTTTCTGCAGAGTATAAAATGCATTCAAGCCACGGTCCTTACCATCACAGTATCTATCACATTTCTAAGGCTCTGTGTCATTGCCAGGGCATTTGATACCCTTAAGGATACATTTCCCAAGAACTAACAAATATCTCTGTGCACACCTATAGCACTCACTAGACTGTATTTACTTATTTATAATATTAAAATTATATATAGCAAGTCTGGGTTCTGAAACATGGGCTGTTCCTCTGTTTTACTGCCGAATGTGCACATTCATCATTAAGGTTTAGCTGCTTCAGTTAAACCTTTTAAGTGTAAATTATTTTCTGTTATAAAAAGCTGATTGTGGGAGTTTTAGTATTTCAAATATGGTAATTTATGTGACTGGAACAAAATAAAACATTCAACAGAAACAGAATTTTACTTGATCAGAAATGCTTTAATGTTTCTGTATGGTTTTCTTTTCATATTTTCCTCCTGCAGCAGTGGCTTCTGTCTTTCAATTAGTTTGAAACAGAAGATCTTAGATAAAACCAAAATTTAATGCTATTTGCATATGTGTCATTCCACAACTGCTTCACCTGACATTTAAAGTATTTTAAAGCTGCCATGAACCCATAGCTGAAATCCCTTATGCAGCTGCTCAGCTGTTTACTCCACCACCAAAACCTCTGGGATGACGGAGAGGCAGGAGCAGTCTCCAAACAACCTGCAGGAGTAAGTCTCCTCCCTTGTTACCTCAAACCACTTTGATAACAAATCCAGTGAGGGATAGAAGAATCAAGAAAGCAGATATTTGGCATGGACTATATGACTGACTTAACTTCCTGCACACACTCTTGAACTGGGGATACAAAGTGGGTTTGTGGAAGTAAACAGCCTCCTTGAAAATCAAACTGCATAGGTCACCTCCAACACACCCAAAGATGACTGAAATCTCTGTAACAACTCCTCAGTCTCAGCAGGCATTAGGATGATCCTAATGCAGAATATCACGGTGTCAGCCCTGACATGTCACCTTTGAAGATTTTGACAACTTTCATTCTTGATTTCCCAAGTAACTATGTTTTTTCTTGCCATCTTTCATAATATGCAGCCCCTGCTCCAGTTCCCTTTCTACTCAAGCCAGTGGAAACTCTCTTATTGACTTCAGGTTAAGTCCTTCACAATTTCAAGAAATCTGGCAAGTAGATGTGCTAATAATGGCAAAGGATACACAACAGTATGTCCCCAAACTTCAAAATAAAATGCATTCCATTGTCTTTATTCACTGTGTAATATTTGGAAATCAGGTTAGAAAAGGTACCAATGACCCTGTCTCAAACTTTTAAAAAACTTCTTAAAGTACTTCTTTTGTAAGCCCTTACATGGCATGCAACATTTGCTGAGAAACACACAGCAATGCATCTTCCATTGACTGTTTGCTAAAACAAGAACTCGATCACTTTAATGTAACAATTTAATTACAGGAATGCATTATTGATTCAATATTTCTTCATATTCATAAGCTGGCTAGAGAGAAGAGTGACTGCTCTGCCTAGTACACTTTCACCTTGATAAGCATGAATTACCCTAATTTGGAAAAGAGGTCTTTTTAAATTGTTTAAATCCACAAAATCCTTTCAACCAAGGAACTCTGGTGGATTTGTAATGCACGCTTGCATTTGCCAGGAACCCAGCTGAAACCACCAGACTTGCTGTCCTGGAGACCTTTCAACAGACAGTTTGTCCAAATGGACTTTTACTGTGACTAGCAGGCCATATGGGCAGAGGGGAGCAGAGGTGAACAGTTTGTGATTACATCCCTAAGTCGTTTAACCTTCAGAATTACGATTCCACACACTCTGCCACCCAACAGGAGGCTGTACAAGCAGGTGAAAAGATAGATGTCTATTCCTAAGGACTGTTTAGGAGACTGCTGTGCTCTGGTCTGTGCCCATGTTGGTTCAGTTCATTAATGTAATTAACCAACAATCAATCTTTTTAAATTAGTTACACAAAAACAGCTATTACCAGATCAACTGACATGAAAGTTAGGTCATGCTCCATTTCTGCACGATTTAACATCTACACTGGAACAGAATACAGGATATGGAAGCATCAGAAACTGGAGCCAAGTTCTTTTGAAGCCCTACAACTTAATTAAAGTATGCAAAACCTGTGCAGCTGGCTTGGTCTTCTTTGCGTGGCCTTCTGTGTTTGCAGCTGAACACCTTGGCAATATAAAAAGTGCTCAAAAGACCAAAGAAAGAAAGAAGTGCTTCCAGGAAATATTGAGCAGTGAAGGAATTTAAATAATTTTAAACAGTGTAACTTTATGCAGGGGAAAACAGTGGACCATAACAGCAGCTTTCATGATTCATCAGTGACTGTTCACAAAAAAAAAAAAAAGAAAACAGAAGGAGCTGTTGGTGTCTGTTCCCGTTTTGGGGGATAGGAAAAGACCAGCAAAACAACCTTCTTTTTGACTGAACACAAAGGTTACATGTGAAGGGTTACAGCACAGTTGCATTTTCAGCCTCAACATGCTGATGCACTGTCCTGGGATCAGAGCTGAGAGCAGCTTACAACTCAGGCTCACCATCTGCCTCCCTCTTTCCCCTTCCTCTGGGGATTTAGGAAAGAATTTGGTTGGCCTAAACCTGATGTGATGTATTCTCCAGAAGTGCTGGCATAGGGGTTGCTTAGGTGACCTAATCCTGCCCTTACTCTCACCTTCCAGCCCAGTGCTGGAGGGGTGAGCAGCAAACAGCAGCCATTCAGAGCTTGGTAACTCACATCATACAGGCATGCCCTGCTTTGCACCAGTCTGAGCTGGTCTCAGAAGAAGCATCTTGGTGACCTCTGGGTAGCAGCTTGTGAAGCTCCAGAAGGCTGATCAAGGCTGGGAGGGGAAGTGTCTGCCTCCACGTCTCCAGCAGGTTAAGGCTCAGCTCTGCCTGGCGGGTGTGGAGCATCTGCAAACTCGGTGTGGGTGCACTGTCAGCCTGGTTTGAGACTAATAGACAATTTCTTTCTCATCCCTCTAATCTGAACCTACACTAAACTGCTTTCAATTTCCCCAGAAGGCCAAGTTTGCAACTTCGCCTTATGCTTGTCCATTAAGGCAGCATCTGGCTTCTTTTAATCCCTTGCACTAACTGAGTTGATCCAATTGCTTCCACTGGGCTTAACGCAGACATAGCTGCTGAATGACTGCCATGAAACCAGGTTCCTCCTCCAAAATCCACCACAAAATGGATGGGCTTGAGCCTCCCTGTGATTCAGTGCTGTAGGACTGTATTGCCATGCCCAGGCTGTGAGTCTGCAAATGGCTGAGCACATCCCATAAAGTGCTGAGCACCTTCCCTGCTGCTTGCCAGAAAAAACACTGAAGGTTGCAGAATCAGGCCTGCAGATTCCCCTTTAGTGAAGAGCAAGTGAAACACTCACCTGGTTTTCATTTTTGTGAGATCAGGCAACAAGGCTACTGCAGCAGAAGAGGAGGAGTGGGAATTGGGACAGATGGGGGAGGAGAGGGAGGATGCCTGCTCAAGTTTTGTTTTGAAAGTTGCATGTATATTAGCAAGAATAGAGAGGGGGGGGGAAAAAAAGCCACTTCCAGAAGACCAAGGAGGAATGTGCAATCTGTCACCTAACACTCCCCATCCTCTGCAGCATTGCTGCCAGAAAACCACCACAGCAGGTACCTCTGGAAACAAAACTGAAGCAGACATAAGTGAATTTAAAACCAATATCAGCAATAAACTGTAATGAAACTCCCTCTGACTAGCTAGAGCAGCTTTTCTCATATAGGCTTTTTTGAGCTTTCATATCTCTGCACTCAAAAACCATTCTAAAAAGTTACAGGCAGCATATTATCACTTTGTGCCTCTGTGTGAACATACATACATCTTTCCTGCAGCATACATGTAACAGCAAAATGCAAAGAGCCCACCTTGGCAAATTCATATTCATTACACAGTGATCTCTATTTTCTTGGTATATGACAATCTCATGTCATTGCTTTATGATATACATGCAGCTAACTGCCAAGGGACTGCCTCTGTAGCTGGAGGACTGGGTTACAGGAGCTTGGGGAGTGCATATCTTGCCCCAGGGGAAGCTCCCTGTTTGGTTTGCGTCTGCCTCATTCCACAAGCTGGGTAGGGAGCCTGAGCTATTTGTGGTTTTAGTATCCAACACTGCTGCTAGAGTCAAAAGCAGGCTGCAATGCAAAAGGAATACAAAATAGAGACCTAGAGGGCAGGCAAAACTTTCATAAATGCAACTCATCTACCAAGATCGAAAGAATTACTAATCAGGGAAAGAAAGCTACAGAAGTGTTAGCATTAATTCTACTGTGTTAAAAGCCACGTGGCTAACACCATGACACCTTGCCATTTACTGGGGGAGAGATATTTATTTATGTAACCTATAGCTCACATTTAAATAATTAGTCTGCCTGATAAATTTTAGAACTTAAAATCTGCGTGCCACATTTGTGGAAGTGCAGCATATCTAATGCAGGTACAGTTGTTTAACACCTCCAGCATCATATTAAAGAGTTTCATGTAATTAGCAGAGTTAGCCACTCTAACTTCCAGGCCAGTTACATATTAAAAAATAAAAATGCTACTTGTACAGAGAGTAGCTGCTGCACCAGCAGTGTAGCCTGCACTCCTATAACAAGGGTTGTTCAGAGACTGATAGAGGACTAAGTAAATCAGGTCAGATAAGACAGGACTTGATCCAAAGTTCCCCTCAAACTTTCTGTTGTATCCAAGAGTCTGAACACTCCCCAGATTAGTCTGCCATCTTTGGTTTTCTTTCAGCCCACCAGGTGCTGTCTACTTGTTCCTCTCTTCAGCTCCAGAAGCTCAGTACTTCCTTACAGGTAGATGCCAGATCACCACCCTCAAGACTGTGGATCAGAGCTGAGTGGGTTTTTTTGCATCACAGCATCATTGCTTTAGGCCAGGTTTCTAGAAGGTGAAGTGTAACACTCCTGGGATGCTATTCTGGATGCAGACTGACTCTTACTCCGACTCTTCAATATGCAGCAGCAGCAGGAGTTACATAAGGATACAACTAATAAGCTATATTCACTCCTCAGCAGAATGGTCCTCACTTCCCTGCATCAGGGATGAGCTTGGTCTTTGTTGCTATTATTTTGACACAGTCAAGTGAGCAGAACCCCAGTTATGTGAATCATCTCATGGCAATCTCTTGGCATCTCAGCAGAATAAGAATGCAATAAATACAAAACATGGTAGTTCAGACTGTAAACATAAAAATAAACCTGAATTCCAGCTTAAAAATTGATTCAGTGGAGGAACCTGAGGTGAAAGCTATGCTTACAGTGGATGCCATTGACATTCCTACTACATTAGAATTTACTAAACAACATGAACTGAATTAGCCTGTATTTTAGAACTCAGGGTGTGTAAAGCGACACTGAGAGAACAAGGAGGTATTCTGAAAATCAAATCACAAATCCAGACATTAGAAATGCTCACTTAAGAGCTTTCCTTTAGACACCTCATCTGAAAACAAGGCCAATATAAGTTTGTTTGCTTCACTGGTAACTGTTGCTCTTAGCCCAGTTCTTCAAACACCCAAATTTAAATCCAAATTCTGCAAGGAGCAGCAACTGTGACATTGACACTTCTTGTCAGCTTTTCAAAGCACTTCAACATTCAGTACACTTCAGAGAAATTAGCCACCTGTGTTATTGCCAATCAGTTCTGAAAATCCTGTTTCATCTATGTTAAGCTCTCATAAAAAATTCCACCTATATGTCTTTTCCAAATGGTTTTTAGACACCTCAGAAGCTATTCTAAGTTGATTATTTTGGTGACGTGTCAAGGTCCTCTGCACAGGGAATTATTTTGTAGTTCAAGCTATACAAAATTTTAAAGAAACTGAGATCAATCCCACCACACCTGTTTATCACAAAATCTTGTATCATCACATGACATTCATCCTAGACAAGTAAAATGAAGCCAAACTTAAGCTTAAAAATAGTACTACACAGACTCTTACTTTGGTAACTTAGCTGCTAGCTATGTCTACCTCTATACTGTACCACACACATCCTCTTGCTACTGCTGGAGGGAAGGAGCAAAGACCAATATATAATGAAAGAACCTTGATATCTCTCGGAAAACAAGTTCTTATCAGGTGATAAGAATATATTCTGCAAGGAGAACTGCCACAAGCAATAATGACACTTAGCAGGAAATGTGGGGTGGAAGCACCACATGATACTATAAGGGACATAAAAGACTCCAACACTGGCACAAGGAAAGCACAAGCAGAAGAAGAAAGGGATGAAATATTCCCTATTCTTCGGCATGAGAAAGGAAGCAATCCATATTCAGAAGTCCGATGAAAGAAGATGCCTGTTCTTTGTTGAAGGAACACACAGTACATGGCCTGGAAAAAAGGGGACCTATCTGCCACAAAGAGAAAACACTGTACTGAATTCAGTTACACCAAAATCCTCAGCTGAACAGGCATTTTAAGGGGAGAGTTTTTCCCAAATTTTCTCAACGACCTGAAAATAACTTAAAGAAAGTCTTCCCCTCCTGCCATGTCTATAAGGAAGGAAACTCTCCATTTCCTGCCTCTCCAAGCACAGAAGCAGATTCCTGCCCTCTCCATAAAAGGGAAGATACAAGAGAGAGAGACCTCTTCTTTGCCTCTTTAGAGCAGTTGTTCACCCAGAGAAACAGGTACTCTCCTGCCAAGGAAGGAGGACACTAGGAGTGGGCTGATGGTACTGCAGCAGGATAATGAGCAAGGCTGAGACCATCCAAGCAGTACAAATGCAACTGTGTGAGGTCCATCCATCCACATGGATTTCAGTGTTGTGAATCATTTCTCATGTTGAATCAAAGCCAGAGTAAATATAATGGAGTAGGCTGGGAAATCATCTTTTGTAATCTGCAGCTCACAAAAACCAACCACCCAATGGGATATTCCAAACCAGCTTCTGAAGCTGTGTTTGACAAAACCTGTGCATTTCTGAAATGCTAATCAAGGCAGAATTAGCTAATCGTGGAAATGCCAAGTTACAGGAGGACAGGAGGCCAGCAGCAGATTACAGTCTAAAAAAGGTTTAAATAGACTTGTTAACATCTGCTTAGGGTACAACTATAATTAGACATCTCCTCTCCTTGTTTGGGGGTTTGAGAGTTTTGCTTGTTTGGGGGTTTGTCTTTGCTAGTTTTCTGCATTTCCTGCCCTGACAATGAATTTTGTATCAGGACCCTGGGGAAGCAGAGCAGACTTTCAGCATTCACAATCAGCAGAAGCAGAAGATCATGGCAATGGAAAGGCAGTTTAGTCCCAGAGTTGTTACATTCTTTCATCTTATGAATACAAATCTCTAAAAATTCTCTTTGCTCATGGATTTACTTCTTTGGGCAGTTGTATCAGTAAACAAAATCTGCACAAGTCACTTGCTCATTTGTCTGTACTTGTTCTGCTACCTCAGTCAGAAAATTAATTAAAGAAATTAATTCCTTCCATATGCATAGGCAGTTAGAAGCACGTGTCCAAATTACACAATCCTCAATTGATCTCCTATCTCCTTCAAAAGTATGGAGTAAATAAAAACTAAGAAGTAGGGTAATGTTTTCATAATGGCCAAAGACATTTCAAGGGGCTGATTTTGAAAGGTAGATTTCCTGACCATCCTGAGCAGGGGACATGCCAGAGACAGCCAGAGAGCACAGCTTGGAGAAATAGTGGCTAATGATAGCAAAAGAGGCCATAGGCTCACCTAGACAATGGAAGACTAGCATCTGTCTTTGATAAGATAATATAGACCATTAGAAGTCATTTTTTTGGGCCTGTTTTTGAGACTACTGAACCTCACAGGAAGGATCCATTTGTCAGAGAGCAACTTGCTGGGAGAGTCAAGAAGACATTATTACATGAATATCTAAACATAAATTCCAGCTTTTTCTTGGAAGGAAAAGGAAAATACAACAGAAGAGCAAAAGGCTAGAGAGAGACCATCTGGTCCAGCCTAACACGGCAGGACATGGTGATTAAACAGGGCTGGCTAAAGCAGGATACCTGCATCTAAATTTAGCTACCTAAATGATTAGTTTGATTTTCAGAGGTGATGAATGCCTGCAGCTCCTGTCAACTTCAGGTGCCCACATTTGAAATGTTTGGCCTTTAGTCTTCAACTCAAACTAATTGAAGGATTTAACATTTCAAAGCTAAGGGGATTTATCCAATCCAAAGTGCTATAAAGCTGCAGTTCCTAGGCAAGAGAGATATGACACATGAGCAACTCAAAGGCAAAGCAGGAGAAGAAAGATGATTATTCCCCAAAGTGCATACACTTGAAAGACAGGCTAATGAGTTCTTAAATGACATAATTTAATCCCAAGGCTTCTAAAATACAATGCTGGAGTTTTCTCTTCTTCAGTCATTATAGAGTGCATAAGGAATTTTAACTGTACTTCTCCTGTCCTTTGAAATACAGAAAAAATGTGCCCCTCAGTTTAGTTGCCCTTGAGCTGCATAATAGATCAAATTAGCCAACAACAGCCTTGCATCACAGCTAGGCAGGAAAGCAAACCAAAGAGATCCTGTCCTCTCAAAGGGCACAAGACACATTTTCACAGGGATCTAGTGCCCATTAACCCTTGAAAGCAGCCTGCAAAAGAGCATTGCCAGGGACTGAGACAGGCTTAGAGACACCTTGCAAAGAAGGGGACACCTCTAGAGAGGTGATGCAGACCATCCTGCAGAGTATTAGGTCCTCAAGGTGTTCACACAAGGGATGAGCAGGTTTTCAAGAAAGCCTTACAGGCCTTTTAGTATCCAGTTCTGCAGCTGTAGTGCAGACTGTGGGGGTTTTGTAATGGGGCTATTCCTAGCAGCCTCTATCTACCAGGATCCTCACTGGTTTTGCACCTGCTTTACTTTGAAAATTAAACTTACATCAGTCTACATGATGATAAGCAACACAGTATAGATGCTTAATTATCAGTTAAAACACATGGTCAGAAGCAAGAACAGTGAAAATACAACAATATTTTTATGATATTTTAAGAAAGAGGTGATAACATCAAAAGCTCAAAAGAGAGTTCTAGCAGGAGATTGAGGTTAAGTGAGGCTTTCTACAATATGGTCCTTACTCTAGCTCTTACAGACATTTCAGAAAGCACAGCAAATTATGCATAAGACTGTTACAAGAAAAAGCCCCTGGATAAGGTAATCAAACACTGCTTTACAGAACTGAGCCTATCCTTTTCTCTGCCACAGTTTTGTACTTCTAGGAAAGTCACCGGAACATCTCATATTTTGTCAATTCCTGGGCATCCACATGTAACATGCCAGCCTGGTCTGCAGAAATCCTGAGCAATGACTAGTATAACTGTAGTCTCTAAGAGCCATGAGCTGAATCTGTCATTTAAGTTGCTAAGTATGCAAAAGAAATCAAGCTCTGAAGCTAAGTTGTCACCCAAAGAGAATGAGCATTACTTTAAAAATAAAATATATGTATTAATGCTTCAGAGGCAGATACTCTGCTGAGAAGCTCTGTATGAAAGCTCAGAGGACGTTAATAACCTTTTATTCAGGGCAGAGTCTGGATGGCATCTAAGCACTGGAAGTTCACACTGAATGATGCAGATAAAAATAAACACTTGATCTTGTCCACCCTCTGCACAGAATACAGTAGCAGCTTGTGATCGAGTCTTTAAGACTATATCATATTCATGTTCCAAATTAAAGCTACACAGGCAGTCTTAATTCTGCATTTTCCTAATCCTTCACAGTTTAATTTTACAGTTCTAACTTCCGTTAAACATAGAACTTTTCACACATCAGTAATAGATTATCCATCTCCAGCAAGAACGATTTACATCCAGTATACTAGCACTAGTAAACTAATGAGATAAGATTTAACTGAATACATAAGTTATTTACATAAAATTTTATGCTGTGCTTGATTCTAGCTCAATTTTAATTTGATTTAGGACACCATCATCACACTCTCAGCTTTCAGATTTGTTTGAGTTAATTTCATGCTAGCTTTAAGATGTTGCAGGTTTTCTGAGCAACACCACTATCACTTCACAGAAAACACAAGAGGTGGGCAGGATTTGTTTAGGTGCAAAAGGGGTCTGCTTATCCAATGCAGAGCTTATTATGTAGAGAGTGTAAGCTCAGCTTTGTGGAGATGTTTCTGAGGCATGTAATTGCAATTCCACATAGCTGCTATAGGATGAAGGGTCCTGTGGTGACAGCAAGACCACAGACAAGGTGGCTACAGATGTACATCTGTACAAAAAGATCTCTATATTTCTTGCTCCTATTAAGTAGTGCTCATAAATATGTGCAATAAGTTGGTGAGGGGAACTCCTATAACAAGCACTGGAGATCATCACACTATATAGACAGCTGAAGAGTGAACTACCATCATATTCCTAAGCAGATGCTCAGAGAAAGGGCTAAACATTACCACTGAGATATTCCAGGAGCCCTACCTGGCTTGAGCTAAATGAAACACTGTGTTAAGGGAATAACATCAGACTGGCAGCATAAGTAGAGTAGCTCATTTGGACAAGATACAGAAAAACAGGGAGTCTCTCAGAAAGGGAATTGTAATAAGCCAAGAGTGAAGCAATCTTTGACTGAATCTTTTTTGTAATTGCAGGGAGAACCACTTGACAGAGGGCTTCAGAGGCATTAAGCAAATGCTGTCTCCAAGTTTGAAGAGCCAAGAAGGCATCAAACAGCAGCAAAAAAGTCACAACTGAAAATGCTCTCAAGATCACCACCAGTACAATGGAGGCAGAACAGTATCATAAAGAGAAACAAATCAACAGTTTGGTAACTGAAAAAAACACAACTGTATAGCTTATTTTATATAAACTTGGATTATTTTAAATGTCAGGAAAAGGATGTGGCTTTTAGTAATGCTAAGTAATTGAAAGCAAGCTCAAGGACATGTTCTTACTAAACCTCCTTTGCTTACACACTCCTTGCAGGTATTGCCTGAACAACAGCATACACAGGTGGGCCTACCAACTTCTTAATTCACTGAATTGTCAAAAAGATAGACTTCTTCATTTCTGCAAATCCTGGGCTTTTGCACAGTGTTTGAATTGCATACTCAGATACAGACTTTTCTAAGTTCAGTAGATCCATCTGCACTTCTTAAGCACCATTACCCCATACTCTCCCCTTTTGATCCAACTGTGCCATTCTTAAAAGGAATTAAACAAGCAAACAAAAAAAAAAGACCCTAACAATTTTCATGCCTTTGGTTATGTATGTTCAAAGTAGAAATGCAAAATCTGAACAAATCCAAAGACTCTAATACTGTTTCTTCAATGTTAGGATCCCCATGTTCCTGCTATATTACTGACAGACAGGTGGAGGGTACTGGAGAAAATCCAAGTGCTGATTGTCATTTTCTCTCTAGCCTAATATAAGTAGCATCATAGCACCTCATTAACACTCACTTTAATTACCATACTCTACAGCTTATCAACACACTTACAACCCCCCCCCAAAACAAAAAAAAACCCAAAACCCAAACCTTTGAAAATGGGCCCAGTTCAAAAGGGGGAAAATACCTCCCTCCATCTATAACAGTGACACCTGGGAGCCTCTCTCCCAGAAAACCCCTCATCCTGTTCTGTCAACAGTCTTCTCAAGACAGATGGGAACTCACTGTTTGCATGCCCAGAAGGTGGGATGGAGGCCAGCATATATTCAAGCACCATGACCACATTTACAAGGTACATGGCCCAAGCTTGCTGGGTTTATTAGCTTGCCTTCACCATAGTGCTAGCACAATCTCAGGGCTTTTGGACCAGCTCTGCCTGCAGCCCCTGACCTGCACCTTGGGCAGTGCTTACTTGCAACTATCTTAAAGGCCTTGTGTTATCTTCTGTGATTGTGACTCAGGGCTGTTTATTTGTCAGAATACCTTTCACAATTGGCTAAGGAAAAAATGAGACAAATCATTAAAGACCTTACTGTGGCTTCCTGCTTTAGAAGGGTTAAACAGGCTATTTTTTTCACTCTTAGTGAACTTTCATATCAAACTTTTGATCTCAACTTTGCTTTGGTATGCCAATATTATTCAAGTGTGAATCTGGTTCAAATGTTACAGAAGACCATTAGACATAGTACTAGAATTTTGGATCAGGCAGCATAACACTGATGTCTGTTGTTTTTTGCATGAAAAGTCATCTCCATATTAATACTCTGAAATGAGTGAATACAAAGGGCCTGTAAAAATATGTTCCACCTACAATCTAATGAGATATACAATTTGTGAATAAGTCATCCCAGGTCTTTTTTCATTAACCCTGCATATTTTGTTGGAAGAAATAATTCCTAATGAAATGGAAAGACTTTTTGTTATACACAACTCATCTACTATGAGAAGCTCCTCTGGGGAATAGTATGTGGAGAACACAGACTATAAAACTATTTGGCAGCCTCTCTGACATACAGGGGTATCTTGGCATAGGAGGGATGCATATGCTGCTGGTAAGAGAATACAGTAGTCCTATTGCTACTGAAGGTTTGATAACTCCCACAGTACAGAGCTGTCGCTTAGGTGCACTATACAGCAGCAACTTGTTTATGTCTGATATACAGTAATTTACTTCTGTGAGACAATTCAATAGAGCTAATGGCCAGAGGATTCTCTTACTGTTGGTTACACCAATTTTACTGCTTAAGAAGCTATTAGCCAATGACAAGAATTTCCTTTGTAATCTTCCCTTCATTTTCCACATACTTCAGCATTGCTCAGTTCATTATTTCTGGTTGCAATTACCCTGTGTTTTGCTTAGATTTCTAAGAAAGCCCAGTATACATGCTTTAGCTGGGGTAAGAAATAAAACATTAAAGAACAACAACAACGTTTATCTCAACTCTTGTGTGGAGTTAACATTTATCCTCTTGTCTGAATTCTGGATAAGACTGTTATCTTGTTTGCTCTCTATTGCCATGGTTATGTCTGTGCAGGTCATGAAGGGCTATACTTGCATGATCTACACTGAAGTAACAGGAATTCTTAATCTGTTTTGTGTAATATGAAAACATTACCAACATTTGCAGCACTTCTGTGCAATTTTTGTACTGCTAACCTCACCAGGGGCATTTCACATTTTTTTTCACTGATATATTTATGGTGGTGGAATTCTGTCTCATTGACATTCAGTTTAGTCTAGTCTTTCAGTATACATATAGGATTAAACTGAAGAGAATTGCTTATTTAAAGGAGACCAACATGCTGTTCATCCAGGTCACTCTAAAACTGAATAGCAGCTAACTTCACAATAGGACAATTTGTAGAATAAAGCAACGCTCAGTGTTACTGTGGTAGGGTGGAATACAGACCTTTACACTGCAGGTTTATAATGTGACTATTTATGATCAATCCAAGCCAAATGAAAAAGTGCTTCATTTTCTACAGAGTAAAAACAGCTTCACCACAATCACTGCTCAAGTAATTTGCCACTTGGTACATTCCATTCAGGTGTAGGTAGAAAGAATAAAATTACTCAGTCAAAGGTGGCAGAATTCAGTGCAGATAAAAAAATTCTGTAGAAGTAAAGGAAGATAATTACAGTCTTTCCAGTACAGAACCATTCCAATGTGTACAGAACAGCTTTACCTAGTCTCAATCCACATATATTTTCATTTAAATTCAGCCCTTTGCTAATTCTACCACTCTCTAAAGTTTACTGCAGGGAGCATGAAAAAGCTGGTCTTTATGAACAGATGGTCTTTTCAAGGAAATGTAGTTACACTTAAATACAGACAAATGTACTGCAGACTAATGGTCCTGTTAGAATGCAAGTTCTGAAAAGGGAAAATATGGGACCACATAATATACTAGCCCTTAATTACAGAGGGATTTTTCCCCTTCTGAAGACAAACTAATCATTAATGAAGCTTAATTAGCAGTAAACAGGTACCTGTGTACAGTCATTCATGTACAAACAGATGTCTATTGATTGTATTTGACTGAAAACAAATGTGAGGAGCTGTTGTTTAGGTATTATTAGTATAGTATGGGAAACTGTAACACAACTGCTACCTCCTCTGTGACAAGTGAACAAATTCAGTCTGTCATGCACAGCTGCATTCTCACTTTAAAGGATCAGCTTACATCTGAACACTTCACAGCAATGTCTTAGTGCCCAGCATGCTATCCAAGGAGCCTAGTTATACTGCAGAGTAAAGATGGAGAGGTTTTACCAAATGGTAAAAAATACCACTTCCTGTTATTTGCTGTTTTCCACATTCTTGCAAATTCCTGCAGTTCTGTGCACAGAGCCCAGGCCAGCTGTAATGCTAGTGCAACAAAGGACCTACTGGGACAAAGAAGCAGACTTTAGGGTTTTTTTTACTTCATTTAAGGAACATCTCACAACAGGGTTTGTTTATCAAGTCCATCAGACCTAAAACTGTGAAAGGCCCGCTCAGCTTGAGGAGGCTAGATGACTTTCATAGGGGTAGAATATGTGGGGAGTAAACACTCTTAGCTGGACAACACATCCATGCTAGGGTAAATATACAAAGAAACCTTGAAATTGAGAAGAAATTCTAACCTTTAAACTATACTGCTTTTTGTGTGCATGTGCATTTGTGGTTTTTTTTTTTGAAAGGGTTCTTGAGCTCACTATCTGAAGTTCAGGGCAATCTCTTTCAGTCCTTAGCAACCTAAATCCACTTTCAAGTCTAAAAATGCAATAAAATTATGGTAAATAAAGGCCCTTTGAATTCTTGTTTCTACTGCCAATTTCCTGTTAATTATAATGTTTGTTTTTAAAAGCAAATATTCAAGCCAAAGTAGCATTCTTTTTCACTCTCTAATGAGAATGGTGAACCTTTCACCTTCCAGAGATAAGCCCTACAGCCTTCCCTATGGGTCTTTGGAAAAGAGTAAGTACTAGCAAGAGCCAAGATCATTCCCCTGCTGTGTTTGCAGTAGGAGCAGGAGCACAAACAAAATAACACACTTGGCAGTGCTGCCTGCTGCAGGACTCCTATCTCTAGAGATGAAAAGTGAGCACAGCTCGGAGCTGCACCAC
Organism: Bucco capensis; assembly: GCA_013396975.1. Lineage (NCBI taxonomy): Eukaryota > Metazoa > Chordata > Aves > Piciformes > Bucconidae > Bucco > Bucco capensis. The sequence continues at coordinate 832,454 of VWZO01007210.1, forward strand.
CTCCCCAGGAAACTCTGCTTGCAATGGCACAGATGCTCCAGGATCTAACCAAGGGCAACAAGAGTCTTTCTGATGTGATGAGGGTAGATTGGCATCAAGAGCTATTCCCACTCCTATGATTATCCAGTGTTAGGAGGTTCTCACATTTAACAGGAGACATCTGAAGAAAATTCAGTACTGCAGAAGTCCATGTGACAGATCTTAGCAACTTTAGTCTTCTCCAATTGTTTGTTTAAAGTGAAAGAGGCCATGAATCTGGAAAGGATAAGACGTGCAGTGTTAAGCCCTGGACCAGGACTTTGGGGTATCAATTTATTTCAAGTTATGCCCAAGGCTCCATCTTTATATGTCAGCATGTCACCTCTCCCCGTGTCTCTCCATAAAGCAAGATAACAAAATCTCTTTTGTCTGCTTAAGCTCAATGCTAACACTAAGTATAGTTATGTATTTCATTAAAGTACTTTCTGTTGTAGGTGTGAAGCATTCAAAAGAATTTAGGCTGTGTCTCTACAGCTGATGCAAAATTAATATTCATAATTTATTTAATAATAAAGCAAGTTGTATTTGAAGATGCTAACAGAAATTTTAATAATGATCAGGTTTCCACTTATTACTTTTTCTAGTATTATAATGGAGAGTGAGGCATTCATTTTAAAGTCACTTAATGAGGAATATTAAAAAATATTAATATCTTAAGTAAAGAAATAAACACTATGAGGCACACAGTGACAGATAATGTCACAGCTGAGAGGAAGCATCTCCCAAAGTTAAATATTCTATCATATCACAATATATTATTCCTGTTTCTCCCCTTTTTTGCAGTAAAAAGATTCAGCTAAAGAACAACAATGCTACATTCTCTTCAAAATCACAAGAGCAAATATGCTCAATTTTATTTTTTCTCTTCCCTTGGGCAAAAAGGATGTTATGGCTAACTGAGATTTGGCAAAATAAATTATGAAAATTGTCACTAAAGGACTACAAAATCTCTTAAGACAAAAGAACGGTCATAAGTATCAGAAAATAGGGAGGTTTATTTGATGCCAGTTGAATTACTCATTCTATCCTTAGTGCTGTGGCCTGTATTTCAAAATGAAGTCACAGAATCACAAAATGGTGGTGAGCAATTTGCATTGTGCATCACTTGTCTGTCTTAGGGTTTATTTCACTCTCTTTTTATTATCTTCTATTTCATCACAGTTATCATTACTATTATGATATTTTATTTTTATTTCAATTATTAAACTATTGTTATCTCATCTGATGACTTTTACTTGTTTTCACTTCTGCTCCCCATCTCACCAGGATGGGGAAGGTTGGAGCTGTGTACTGCTTAGTTGTGAGCTGGGCCTGAAGCATGACACTGGTCCATGCCTCAAGGAACCTCCAAAACCAAATAATATTATCACACACTGAGCATGTCCTGCATGTCTTTCAACCTTGTTCCAACACCAAAGTTCCTTCATGTAATAATGATCTTTTTTGTTTGCAACATAAATAGACTCGATAACAATAAATAATTGAATTTTTCAAGGAAAGAATTAATTTGAAAAATCTGTTTTCAGTATTTCTTCCTGATGTAGTTCTAAGTAATCTCCACGCTAAGAAACAAAAAGTTTTATGAAAATATATATTTTTCCTGGCTTTATTTGTGTAGATAGCAATACTTGAGCATACAACCTGTCTCTACTTCGGTGGTTGATCAGATACAAAATTTGCATTTGGTTCATCAGCCATCGTGGAGGAGGAAAATACTAAAAACTGACTTCCTCAAAGTCATCAAATGGGTCTTTGGCAGTTATTTCTGCAGGGACAAGAATGAACTCTGAATCAGCACGGAACTAATTCAGTTTGTGCACTTACTGCTGGAAGTTTGATTGCAGAATTCAGCCAAGTGGACATAGGCTGATGATTAACACTTGAATAAATATCCTTATTTTATAAAAAACAAATATGTAACAGTACCAACACCTTGACAGTTGTCCTATGATGAACTTATTTTTTTTTCTCTTAGTTTGGAAGTAAATATGAGAAAAGTTGACAATGTCATTAGAGTTTTCTTATTTCTAGCTTAGGAAATAGTACAGAAGAAATAGAGATTATATAAGAGTCTCTAGTAACTTTCCATACATTTCCCCTCAGACTTGACTTTGATTCACAAATACCATAATTTGCACTGTTTCTGAAATAGGTGACATGTAGTAGTCCTGCACAATTTTAGGTTTACAGATTCAAGACACATTTGTAACTGATTCTGTAGCACAGTCATAGATCAAAGCGATGATTAAAATCTAAGTTCTGGTGGGAGTTCAATCACTTCAAAGCCCAAACATAACAACATTAACATCCAGCCATGCATAGTTTTAAAGAGTATGTGGCTGAGATCAGAAGTCCCAGAGGAAAATGAGGCAGTATTTCTGTGGAAGTAGATAGCATCATGATACCCACAGGTTTAAATCTTGGCTACTGTCAAAACCACATGGAAGGTGATGAGTCCTTCTGTATCAATCTCAAGGAGAGTAGCATTTTTAAATGGATTTTAACTCTTGCTAAAATAGCAACAGAATTTCTATATTTGAGATTAAATGTACTGCTGTTACCACACAAATGCAGCATGAAGAGCAATCTTTGCATCAATTGCAAACAGACATCTGCTCCACAAAACAACAACAAAAAATAGTTATTTTGAAATCATCATTTTTTACTGCAATGCTCAGGAATGTTCCCACTGTATTTCCTTTGTTGTCTCACTCAATAATACCTCTGCACACAAATGGTACTAACACAATCAGTTTACCTCTGCTACTATTTATTATTCATGTTGTGGGAGCAGATAAAAACCCCAGCTATGGGGCCTTGATCTTATTTGTACTTGCTCAACAAATACATCCTAAGAGACAAGTAGCTGTCCTGAAGTAACGTTTTATTTACAGCCTAAACAGACAAGAGAGACAAAGGGTGGGAAAGGAAATAACAAGGTGAAATGGCTTGGCCACAGTCACACTGCTAACCACTGACTTATTGAGGACAAGTAGCCAGCCACTGTGAAGTTCAAGAATAGAAATCTGGTCAATGGGATTGCTGCAAAGAGCCAAATGCCCCAGCCTGGTCCCTGGAGTACAGAGTGCTTTGACTTCACTCACCCTTTCATAGACATTGCCCTGAATGATCTTCTATGGCAATTGTACAATCCATCACATCTCAAATGCTTTTGCACTGAAACCCAGAGAAAAAGCTACTAGGTTTTAGGGGTTGCATGGAGTATACGCTGCAAAGTTGTGGATCAGCAGCACAGGTTCATCTGTGAGATGCTCAGTTCCTCCAGCTTGCATACACGACACGTGATGCACTCCAAATTTCTTAGGATGCCTCACAGAGTTACTGTGCTGCAAGTTTGCCTAGACAGTGCCAAAAATACGTTTATTTATTCACACCAGTCTCAGTGGCATAAGGAGCAATTACTGCTTATGGGGGTTGAATGTGGAAGTCTGCAGTGATTAAAGAACGTAGCATGGAGAACAGCTCGATCACCTTCACCACTGTGAAAAACTCAGCCTCATTAGGCTCATCTGTTCATGCAGAACAATGTTAATTCACCCTAAAAAGGATGGAAGGAGAGGTGAAAGGTTGCTACACGTCCCCAGAGCTTACATATGGCACTGATAAGCTACAACAGATAAAAAAACCTTGTAAACGAGTGTGAGAGGGCCTGGGATCGCAACGTGGCTGGAGGTGAAACATCTGTCACATGCAGCTTTCTACAGGACCACAAAGACTCATTATTACCCAGCTTTCCACTCAGGGATTTACATGCACAGTAACATCTAACAGATGAATGATGTAAAACCTAACAGGTACAGCTAAAAAAGTAGAGAGGCTTCAGAAACTGTCACCAAAGCTATTAAACTGAAATGGTAACTACTGGTCCTTCCAGATTAGGTCCCAGGTCTCCGTTCTGGATAAGCAGACAGGTTGGCAACAAAGTTCTGGACAAATTGCAACTGAAGTAACAACGTCCCATCTAATTTATACCCTACACCCTTGCCTTAGCTAGCCATCAAATTTTTCACATGTTGTTTTTAAATAATAGCACTTTATTTTTCCAAAGATGTGGCTCTGTTTTCTGACATATGGAATGATTTTTAGCTATTGTTTTACCTGCCTCACAGGGGACCTCTGCAGCATAATTAAAACATGGGACAGATGAAGAGGTTTACAGCGCACTTACATCACTGCAACACCATGTTCACTTGAGCATCACTTATTTCTGTCTCCTGCTAAGTGACTGGAGGGCAAAACAAACGCAGTAATTCTGCCCCTAGTTGCTTGGCACCAGCTCAGCATCTAGACTTCTGTTGGCCATTCCTAACCTAAAATATTACCTACATCAGAAAAATCTGTCCTATGAGAAAGGCAGATGAATCAGGTAATGGGACCTCACAACATTAGGCATAGGATAGAGAAGAAACAAATTCAGACATGCCACTTGCAGTGCATTAACATGTGCTGCACTAGCTGATCACACCCTGTCCACGTTGCTTACGCGTGGGGAAAATTCAGATGTTAAACAAACAAAATCTGAACCACACAAAACAACCCTTACAAAGCTGTTTGGCTGTCCTAGTGCAACTCTGACCCTGCTATTGCTTATCTAGTAGTGCCAGGATTTTCAATGATATCCTCCGATGAGATTTGTGCACTTATATATCCTTATCATCTTCAAAATCACAACCTGAAGGTTGTCTATAACTTTAGCATTCACAGCTGAAACACTAAATATAAAACCAAAAAAAAAAAACCAAACCAACAAAACCCCACAAACAAACCCCAAAGTCACACCCTCAACTCAAAAACATTTTGGAAAGAGCTACAGCGATAACTTTCTTACTCTCTGGAGATTAAACCAACATCAAAAAGCAGTAAAGCATGTATCCAGAGGGCTGGTTATTGTATTAGTACCTACAATAGGGCTTCATCCTGACACACATGAGATTAGCTACTATTGGTGAGAAATTGCTAGACTAAAAAAAAAAAAGAAAAAAAGAAATATAATCACTGGTGTGAGCCAACCTGGCTGTACAGATTACCACACTGCTCCTGTGTTATTTCTTGGTGATCTATTCTCAGCTTCTGTCCTTTGTCACTCGTCAGGCATGCTGTTCATGGGATGCAGCAGCAGCAAGGAATGACAGCAAGTTTCTGGATTAAGAGTGACCTTCTGAAGCTACTATGATAAAATCAGCCTTGCTACTGCTAATGATGTATATTCCCCAGCTGTAAATGGCAGAGAAAGAAGACTCTGCCCTAGGTTCTTAAGGTACAATCCATAAACAAGACAGAATTACCCATATCTCCTAGTCTTTATACATACAGAATTAAGCCCAACATTTGTGCATGTGGGCTTCAGTTTCCAGGTGCCATTTAATTTTCTTCACTTTTGCACATAGACAACATAAAACATACAAAATATTAAACTGATATATGAACCAATAGACAAATGGCTAGAGAATTTTTTTTTCTTCTAAAGAAAGGAAACAAAAGAAAATTTTTAGTATTTTAATTTTTTATTCTACCTTAGAATGGAAATTAGGTATAAAGACTCATGAATTCAGCCAATCACCAGAAACCAGACACTTTGATAAAGAATCTCTGAAATGAGTGGTTCAAATGGACACCAGTAGATGATATTAACATAAAAATCCATAAAGTAAAAAACCAATAGAACACAGAAGAACCACAAAGGCCTTGCAGACAGATGTTGTTATTGAGGTCAAAACCCACTTTATCTTGGCATGCATTAATAACCCATAGGGATCGTAGATATCTGTTCAATAGTATGAAATATCTGCAAGATCAGCAAAACCAGGAAAAGTTATAGATTACTCTATCATTAAAAATCTGTTGTGGTGAAGTCCTCTGTGAATAGCCAGCACTTAGGATCAGAGATATACTCATGCTGATCTTTATAGTGACAAGATGAAAAAATAAATTGAATATTCAGGCAAAACTCTCTGCTCATATTTTCCTTAGAAATATGAGTGTTCTAGCAAAAATATCAAGGAATGCTTTTTTTTTTTTTTGAGAACCTACAGTGTATCACTGATTTTACTGGAATTTCAGTATTGGCAGAGAAAAGTTCTGATAGTATTACAACAAAAGGGCAGTGTTTAAACAAACAAAAAACACATGGGAGGAAGTAGAGTGAAAGGCTAGATGATTTCTGTATGTTAGCAAATTATGTTAGCTCTTTTGTCAAGTAAGTTTTTTGCTACAATTTTATTTTTAAATAATTCATGCTCTTTTTTGCTCCTTCTTCTGCTAACAGGCTTATGTTTCCTGTTTATATGTTTAGCAAAACCAAAACACACATTTTCTTATGTAAAGCTAAAAATATTCTGGTGTGGTTGGTTTTCTGCCATGCATTGTGACAGCTTCTCTACAAAATCCTTTAAGACACTCTGGGAGAAAAGCAAGATTCAGGAACACATTCCCATTTAGCTATCTGCAAAAATCAGATCTCAGCAAACCTACAGAGCAACAGGATAGCTAACAAGCCCTTCTGGCCATAAACACAGTTTATTGTTACATAAATATGATAACATGGAGAGTTCTTGGATGAGGAAGATACCTTTGTATTTCTAGCCAGCTTTTTTTACTATCTCCTTCTTAGTGTCTGTGTCTCCTTGAAATGTAGCCTTTCTTTTGCTAGAGTAAGTCAGACCTCTCTAGGGTCACTTTCTACTTTTTGATCTTTGTCTTACTACATCTTAGGAAAGAATTTCACTTTCTCTGTCATTTCTTCTTCATGGCTCTGTGGGAGCCCTGGCTCCTTCCCTTTCCCTGGTGATCCTGCATATGCACATCAGCTGTTACTTGCTCTCACAGAAGACATATAGCTATATCCATTTCTTCATGAGACTGTCTTGTAGGGTTGGGGCATTATCTGAGACCATGGCAAATTTAATCTCCACAACTATCCTCAAAGCCCTGTAAAGATCTTCCCTTAGCCTCTTATTTTTGCCATCCTGCCTCTCTCTTTACATTCCTGCATTATTTCACTGTCTCTTGTTGATTTCACAAAAAAATGAAACTTTTTCCTTTCAAGAGAGAGCTCTACCTCCATCACCCATTGTACTTCCCTATTGCATTCTCTTCTGCTGTCAAATGCTTAAGATAAGACAATGTTTGTTCAATTGCAAGCATGATTATAAGACTTCTGCTACAACAGAAGCAATGCCTGGTAATAATTTTGGCTTGCTTTTTACGTAAAAGGATGTACTTATGCTTTTTAGTCAAAATTTATTCCTGCCAACATTTTCAAACAGCAAAATTACATGAGCGAGGAATGTGTAGAAATCTCTGATAGGCAGAAGATGAAATACCATCAATTTTCATCCCCTGGATTTGTATTATGGAATATATTTACTCTGTGCATAGAAGATAACTCTACAACATTACTACTTCTTACATATGACAGATGTTAATTCCTCATTCATGCAATACAGTATAACTTAGTGGGAAATGCTATGCATTTCCTTTAACAGCAGAATTTAGCCCCAGATTTTGTCCTCTAAAACTACAGTGTGGATTTTATCCTCATTTATTCTAAAAGTACAGTAATCCACTGCTCTCTACCAATTGAGGACAGGGTTGCAGTTGGTTCTCTGTTACACTAGCTGAGTGGTGCCACAGCCATCACCTGGGAGCAGCCACAACAGAAGCAAAACCACCCATCTCCTTCCACTCAGCTGTTGTGCAGAGAAAAGGTAGCCCTGAACTCATTGCACCTGATGCCATATTTATCAGGTATCATTTTAACATTTATCCCTACATTAGGTGGCATAGAGCCTGATACTCTCCTGTCAACCAAACTCTCTCTCTACTACATTGTGCTGGAGACTGCATAGCAGCCGAAGCTGGGTGTAGTTGTATGGGGAAAAAAAAACCCCAAACAACTGAATGTCTTAAATCAAAAGCTGTTAAATGATTTTCAAGAGATATAAGACAAACAGAACAAGTGATGTGTCATGATAAGAATTCTCCTTTTGATCAAAGAGCTTCCCCTTTTTATCTGAGATACAGCAAAGAGGCAGCTCTGACTACTATCACCTTGAACACTTTTGGGTGTACAGAAGATAGATAAGGAGCATCAGTTAAGCATTGCAGCCCATACCATGCCTTGCCTAAATCATTTTTACAGAGATGAGTGCATGCAAATCCAACAGAGATTTTGCCTTGCAGTATGTATTGGGCTCTGCACTGTAGACAGTAACCTAATTGAATTTTGCTGTATGTGCAAGCACTTCCAGTGTACCTCTTGCTTGGGGTGCTAAGCTTAAGCATCATTAAAGTGATATAAATGCAATAGACTTCAAATAGAAAGCTGAAACAGTAGACTTAGAACAAAATTCTTAGACCATCTTGCTTGACCCCTACCCCTCCAGGACTGCTCCCTGTGATACATGCTGAAACACTTTCTTCCCTACTCCTGTTGTACCTTTTTTCACTCTTGTATAACATCAGTGATTACTATCTTGTTAACATTCAAACAAAGCAATATTCAAGGCCAGTATTTAGTGCATTAGCAGCACCCTGTCCCAAGACACCACCCTGTTTGGAGACATTTGTAAACTTAAGCCTTGGTATTCAGTTTTTAATTAACAAAGAAAGCTTAATACGCAAATTTTTTTCATCCATCTGGCAATAAAATTGCTGAGGTGCTTCTGTTGCATTTTCAGGAAGAGTTTGGGGCTATTAGAAGAAAATTACAGTCTATTTCTCTGTGGTCTACTTGGCTATTTCAAAGGCAAAATATGTTTGGAATTGACAAAAAAAGTGTTAGAGAAGATATTAACTATGCTCATATTTTTATGCATTCTTTCTACTGGCAGTGGAAAGGCCTTTTATGTGCCTTTTTATAGGTTTTCACTGTTCCATATCAGGTCTCTGCATTTTTCCTCTATTAAATCTTAACACACAAAGAAAGGTGAGGTAAAAAAAAATGCAATTAATGCATTGTCCATTGTTTGAAAAAAGCCCAACTTCAATGTTCCAATTTAAAGACTCTGTTGCAGTGATAACTTAAAAGTAGAATATTTTTATATTGCAATCTAGCATTTGTTCTCCTTAGTGATTCCTTTATATTCTCCTGGGGTTATCTTCAGGGACTGTATATTGAGTTTTTAAATGAAACTCTCTGAGTCTTTTCCTTCTGATACTTCCAAAAATTTTGCTGAAAGAAATGTTTGTGAGCTCTGAAGAGTCTTCTGTAGCACTCCTGTAGCCATAGTCCATCTTCCCTTTTCCATTTTTGTTACTTCACCAAGTACCACATTAAAAAGAAATTCAAAGAAATCAGAAAACAAGTTTGTTTCTAACTAAAACCTAGAGAGGGGAGAACATATGAGGAGCATGTTAGGAGCTGCTCTTTTTCTAACTTTGTTTCATTAGATATCCCAGCGGAAATATCACACGGAGCATATGTTCATAAATAAAGTGAACATCTGATTAATTCTGTTTCTAAGTTTTTAACTGATCCATTTCTCAATACATAATGCTCAAATTACCATACCTAGGTTGCACTGGAAAGCCCACATGAAAGCGTAGAAGCAGCTTTGGGGAACTTTTAGCACAAGGTAAGCTTTAACTAAGTTAATTGTTCCCCCTTTCTGAAAGGCATCCAGCACATCCCATCTCAACAAGGGCTCCCTGAAAGGCATCATCACCCTGTGACACCTTCCACACCAAAAGTTCCACCACCAAAGCAGGCCAAGTAATCCATTAGGGCCAATCTCTTGCTATGAGACTGGCAACTGCCAGATGCTGCAGCAGAAACTGAATATCTCCTAACGGTACATCTAATTATCTATATTATCCAGGGGAGGAAGAGAGATTTCTTTATGTCTCCACGTGGCAATCGATAGGCACAGAAATTGGAGAGATAATCTTTGACTTAACTGTAATTCCTAACTTGTCTAGTGCCACTACAGATGTTATTCTTCAAACAAGAGCTGCCAAACACTAGACACAAACTTCAGAGTTCATTACTGCAGACACTGACAATAACATCAGCGTTTCCCTTCCCTGGGAACAAAGGGCGTGTCTACACAGCTATCAGTGCAGTCTATCAAACACTGAGTGTTAATTGTCTTCCCTCCACAGTCATTTCCTACAGGACTAAATAGCTTCTTCTGTAAGAGGAATCAGAGAAAGGTGGAAAACACAGAATTTCCGCTCAAGGAGGTTTTAGTCTCAATATGCTTTCTTTCACTAAAATTCCCATGCACGGGAACAAACCTGCAAAGCTATGGACTCCAAAGATGCCAGAAAATGCCAAGATTTCTAGTGTTCCCTTGAGTATCAGGGAAATTTCACAAATATCAGTTTCTCTAAAAAGAATTTTCTTGCCTACGTTGGTCCCCACTACACTGTGCTTATTTATATAACCCAGGAATAATTCTTTCATTCATTTACAAACCAAATCAGTAAGTTCTGAAAGGATGTGAAAGCAAAAATCTTTGTCTTTTAGTCTAAAAGGCTGAAAGGCAACAGGCTACATATCTAAGTCTACTCCAGAGTTTGCTGTAACCAGTGTGAAGAAAGGACAGAAACTGATGTAGCTTATTCCCCTGGAAACAGGAATTTGAATTTACATTCCTTTAATCTAAACACATCAAAAGGAACATCTTCAAGCAGAATGATGTTCCACAGTTCACATGGCAATTACTATGGGGTCATGTTGTCCATTACTGTGGCTGTTCTCCTGTACTGTATGCTTTCTTTGCTTACTAATTACAGGAATGCAGAATCAATTAAGAGAAAATAATGAAAGGGAATATATAATTTCCATAAATAGAGAGAGCCACTTTCTTTAGAAACATTATGTAAGTAAATGAAGGAAATCAGCTCTAATTTAACAGATGGCAATCCATTTGAAGACACTGCTCACCACTAAGCCATACTTCCTAATTAGAAAATTTTGTCTCTGTGAACCTTATTACTGCGTCATGATCTTTCCTGCCTAATCTGCTATGAAGGGCTAATTAATAATAACCCACACTAGCCAATGCAGATAGACTAAAAGTGAAAAGAGAATTAGATATACATTATCTGGAAATAATGCTCACTCTATGAAAAACAACTAAAGGACTTTATTGACCTAACTTGTTTAACAAATGACACTTAAGTAATTCACTGACAAGCCAGAACAATGGCAGGACTGAAAGCCTATTAAGTCATTTTTCTAATGGACATCACACTGCACTGGCTGTAAATTTCTGGTGTAATTAATTAATTAAGACTTAAATATTTCAGTGATTAATTTCTATAATAAATTCATAAAATATAATGGCATTTAGGGAAAGAGATTAAGGTTTCTAGCATTTATTGACTGGGCTATATATATTTTAAAAATATATTGAGAAAAAAAAACCCTTCTCCTAAGTTCAGCCTCAGAACACAGAAAGCATTTATTGCAAACACTGTGAAAACAAAGCGCTGATATTGCTCTAACTTTTGGTGCATTTTCATTTGAGAATTGCTTTAAGCAATGTAGGGATTTAAGCCTTACTTAAAGATTTAACTTAAAATGGTGGTGCATCTTGCCTAAACATCACAGCTCCATCTCCTCTGTTCCCTTCTGAGCTCATGCCACATCCAACCCCATTTGTAGACAAGAGCATGCCAGCCTTTCCCACCTAACCTTGGCCTTATGTCTCCCTTCCTTTTCTTGAGCCTCCTCCCTTCCCAGACTCATACTTCATGTAGTGTCTGTCACTCAGTATAAATTACTTCTCTGCTTGCTGCAAGTGGAGGAGTACTTTTGTTTGTTTGGACTTTACCACCTTACAGCAAACTACTCATTTCAGCCTGCCCACTAGAAATAGAGATGACTTGCTTTCATCCCTCTTCCACGTTAAAGTCTCAGTCACACATGGAGAAACCCGGACAGCAGTGCAAAGAAGCAGTGAAGCCATGAGGCACACAGTGCCTACATAGATAAAATTCCCTTCCAATCCTCAGGAGATACTCACAGTTTTTAAAATCAGCAGGGACACTAGATTACCCACAGTGACCTCCATTTTATGGCACATTAGATTTCGCCCAATTACCATTCCAATGAGATCTGCAGGTTTAGGCCAACCAGCTGACTATGCAGGATCAGGGCTAACCTCTTCCATCCCACAGGAAGTAATAACAAGAAAAAGAAACTTAGAGCAAAAATGAAAAGAAAGTAATTTCCTGGCATTCTAGCCTTAGTTGTTATCAATGCATATTGCATTTCACTTCATCTTCTATATAACTCTTAGCATATTCAGCACCTCTGATGGAAATCGGCATGGAAGAATGACAACAAACCTACCCAGGGCTCTTCAACCCTCTTGGCTCTATCATTTCTATTTATCTGTTGTCTGCATAAGTCCCTTTATTAGAAACTCTTTCTTGAGGCTAAACATTAATGAGAGATATTGCAAACTCAAAGCTCAAGATTTCTGCAAGCTCAATAGAATTTCTAATCATTGCAAATGCTTTTTATATAAAAAGCTAATATTTTTAATCTTTTTTTCTTTTTTAATTAAAAGCCTCTTTCATATTTGATGTATTAACTGTATTAGCATTTGTTCTCTGCAGATATCAAATCTTGATGATAATTATTTGCATGTTAATGCTTATTAGTACATCCAACTGGATGTGAACAATAAATAGAAAAAAGCATAAAGTGCAAAACACTTCACATCATATATTGCTGGAAAATGATGGGAAGCTGTAATTACCAGTGATTGCAGCCAAGCCTGCAATAATCTGAGTGAAACCTAAGGTGAAACTAATGTGAAAACTGTAAGGTAGTTTAACACAAGTTAGAGGGTTAGATTAGTTTATTAAATTTGGCTAGAAAATAGAATAAATTTAGGTTTTGTACATTTCCTCAGGTACAGCATCTTGAGTAATATAAGCAGTTAAATAATGTTGTCCCCATAGTGCTCCTTAATCCTCTCAATAAAATTCACCTGTTCTGCAAAGCACAGAGACACCAACACCTCTGGAAGTGGAAAGTCATGGGGTGAGCACAGCTCCAACATGAGCCAACAGCTGTGCTGCTGAGCACAGTGTGTGACTGCACAAGTTGAGTACCACTGGTTATGTTACAGCTCCACATCTTTTTGGTGTATCAGACCTATCCCACAACTGCTTTTTTGCCACTGTCATTGTGGTGACATGGATGGTTTGGCCTATTTGGGATTTTTCTGTTTGGTTGGTTTTATTTGGTGTTTGTTGTTTTTTTAAAGAAAAAATAATATTCAGAGTCAAATTAAAGACTTAGCAAGTATAGAAAAATCTTACTCAGCTTGTTCTTTGGGATCATTGTCTATCCCTGCCAGTTTCTCTAAGTTTTGCTCATCAGAGATGTTGTCTCCCTGCTCTCACTGATCACTGCAGGGTTCCTTTTGCCTCTTAGAAGCTTCCCTCCCTGCTTCCAACTGTCCTGGTAGGCCACTGGCACAAGGAGGGAGAGATGCCCAGAATGACACCCAGGAGAGGAGAGGTAGGATAAAGCAGAGCTCTCTCATCACCACGTCACCTCTCATTTGCAGTGAAATTACCAGTCCTCAGCTCTGGATCCCACAGAATTTCGGCGAGCTGCTAGTGTAGGGGAATATATCACCCAGTGTCCACTCCACAATGACACCATCAGCTGCCAGGACTCATGCTTGTTCTCAATGGGAAAGGGTAATCTCTGCTCAGGCTAAATGGGTTATACACTTGGACTGGACCACTGTGACTTGGACTCCGACTCTTGAGAACACTTTAAAGTCTCTTAGCACAGTCCTAGCCAAATGCTGCTCTTCAGTCTGATGTAGGACTTGACCCTAATACAATCTTGGCCTGAAGGCAGGAGTCCCAGCCAAGCAAGGCACACTAACACCTACACTATGACAAGATAACCTCTTCTTTCTTTGTGAAAGCTGAGTTTAATTGCAGTTTCATTCATGATAATGACCTACATAATTTTCAATAATTGGATACAATTTATCTTTTCTTAATGAAAAAAATGGAAATTAGCAAAGAGATAGGATACTGGAAAATGCTTCATTTGAAACCTCTTCATTAATTATGAGGATGTCTAAACACCATTTTGAGAACTGTACTTATAGAACATGAATCCAGCTAATAATCTTTTTCATTACTATGTAGAATTTACTGTAATACTTAAACAGCATCTACTTCTAGAAGGTACCTGGTTTATCTGGGGACCATTAGCTCCACATCTGAAGTGAGTGACAATTCCACATTTACTTTCTTAAACAGGTAGCTCAACTGTCAGTACAAATGTAAATGTACACTCTGAACTCATTATATGAAGATGTTTAGGACTTACTAACATTCTTAAAAATTCTTCAGACCTCCCCAGAGTTCTTAGTGGGCTTTGTATCAGAAAGACTAGTATATCTGTTATATTCTTGCAAACGACAATGATTAATAAAACTGAGTGTAACACACTATATTTACCAAGTCTCATTTTGCATTTGTCGACTAACTAAATTACTTTGACTATCTCCAGTTTACGTTCTGTTACTGAAGAATAACTACACAACAGATGGCAGTGTGTTTGCATAACAATTTTTTTCAGCAGGTCAATCTACAAGGTGGTTATACAGATTGATATATATACTGGTAAGCAGAGGGATTTTTTGGCTGTATCAATCAGTCAGTCAGTTGACATGGTAATTTCTATATTGCAAGGAGAGTTTAGCAAACATATATCATCATGGACAGTTCTTTAAAGAGCAAAACTGTAGTACCAAGGACTGGGGTTAGTGTAGAGCCAGTATAGGGAAAATGACATTTCTAGATAGAATTATTTTTCAAAGAGAGACTTCAAACTTCTGAATCTTCCAAAAAATTAACAAAGAATGGCTATGAAATTATATTGGAATTCTTTTGGTATATAATGAAATACCTATGGCTATATCTATTAAATTCTTCAGCAATAAGCATATATAATTATAGACTATGCCATGTCAAGTGGAAATAGTATCTTGCAAATAATGAAAATATTATAGAGGAAAGTTATTGGACAAAGGGTAATGGCTTTAAACTAAAGGGAGGGAAGATTTAGACTGGATATAAGAAAGAAATTTTTCACAATGAGGGTGGTGGGACACTGAAACAGGTTGCCCAGAGAGGTGGTAGATGCCCCATTCCTGGAAACATTCAAGGTCAGGTTGGACAGGGCTCTGAGGAACCTATTCTAGTTATAGGAATCTCTGCTTGCAGCACAGGAGTTGGACTAACTGACCTCTAAAGGTTCCTTCTAATTCTAACCTTTCTATGATCCTATGCTGTTCTGAGAGTCATGCTATTTACTTACTAAAAACAAATCTAAAACAAACCCTAAACCCCTTGATTCCTGGAATATATCCAAAGATACCTGAATGAAAATTTACATTTTCCCCTTACACTGCAGACTGAATCAAACTTCTCAGTCTAATGGGAATTACTGTTGTTGTCTTACCTGAGCCACCACTCAGCAGTTCTACCTAACGTGATAGTACTGATTAATAAATCACAACAGTTTGATCCTGTATTAAGACAGAATGACTGCAGAGAGCAGGCAGCTCAGGATGCCTGGCTTCAATTCCCAGTGCCATCCCTGTACTGTTGTCTGGCCCTGGACAAGTGGCTTCAACTATTTGCACTTCAGTAATGAGGACAGTGATTCATTCTCTGAGACCTAACAATATAAAGGATTATATCAAAGTGAGGTGCAGTTGTTACTTATAGTTGATATACAGATAGACATTGTAAGTGGTTCTTTCTATTTTGTCCAGTTGTAAGAAGTGATAGGTGACATTCCAATTGATTTTCAGACAGAGATAGCTAATATTAGAAACTTCTCATCAAACTCTTGAAATAAAATAATAATGAAACAGTTAACAAAACAGTATTATTTTAGGTTCTTTCGAGGAACAATACAAAGGCAAAATTCTGATAAATCAGTGCATTTTTAAAAAAGAACATCTCTTTTGGCATCCTACTCCAATGTGTAACTGCCATTGGGGAGGGCAGGGAACAGCTGTTTAACATAAGAAATTCTAGCCTGTCTCTGTGGGTGAGTATTTCTGTTTGTGATGTACCCAGCTTAGTGCCAGGCCACTGACTTTTAGTAATGTAGGCTCTGTCTTTGAGGCAAAAAAAGGATGAAGTGGTGTAATAATTTGGAGGTTGAAAATTCACTGCTTGATGCCTCCTGTAGTAAATTTGACCCTGGAATATTAAGGGGTGTAAAATAAATTGGACAAAGAGGTGTTTGGGGAGTAAAAGTGCCAGACACATTGCCATGAATGAGCAATTAGATGTTCACGAACGAGCTTATCACAAATTACATGCCACGATATCTATTACTGTAATGACCTTGAGAGTTGACTCATTCTCCCTTAACCTAATGAGCATGCTGAGCATAATCAATTATGTCTGCAATTAAAATTATAATTTGTCTAACAAACTCTTCTTTGCTTTCAGACATTTTTAAACAAAGTTTGTTACATACTAGTAAAAGGTAAATATTAATTTTCTGATGAGCTCTCATTTTTTTCACTTACCCTGTGGCTAATTTATTAAATCGTATTACTTCTTTCCTTTTTTTTAAGTTTTTAGTAAAATTTACTTAACTTTCAGTCCTAAATGTCACGGAATAATTGTAACAATTAACAGCAATTTATCATTTCCCAATAGGGTTTGTAACCTGTCTTTGCCTGCCTACTGAAACTTGTTTGCATGTTCCACTTAATGGTTACTGCAAATATTCTGCCTTTCACTTCTATATACAGACATCCTGTTTTACTGGAGTGACCAGAAGACATTCTGCTGAAAAGGGCTGACATGTGCTTGCCAGCCCAGACCTGTTGAGGTCAAGTCAACTCAATATAAGCAAAACACAGCCCTAACCGTTAAGGAACAGGATGTCATTCATTGCAGCCTTCCATCTTATCAAAGAGTCAACCAGGCAGACAACTACAGAACAACTTTTTGCTTATGTATCCAGGTGTTCAATAAGCACTTAGACTCATATGAAAATTCAACATGTTAATCGTAAGAAAAAAAAAGAACTGGAAGAGGAGTTAAAAAAAAATGATACCATGCATTTTCTATAGTGAACAAACAAAGGAAACCCTTTCAACTCTCAAGATGGGGCAACCTCAGATCTAAGGTATGATTGGTTCGAAGTCCTCAGGCTGCTGAGCTCAGAGAGTTTTGAGTGAAGCCCTGTATCTCTAAAGGTCATTCCTCTGCCATTCTGCCTGTGAACAGCACCCACAGACACGCAGTCATCATTGCAAGGGGAGCGAGCACTTGGCTGCCTCTGCACCACAAAAGCAGCAGCTTGGCTTCAGGCAAGCGAAGGGCAGGATTTGTAACCGCAAGCATAACTCTTCAGGGCATCACACAAAGGTGCTGTATCCAATAAAGCCAACCTAGAACCATGCTCTCCACAAGGCAATATGCTCAGCTAAATCCTGCTGCTAGCCTAGCTGCAGTGAGCTAGCTCAGCGATAGCATGTTTCCCAGCACAATGCTAAGGGCCCTACAGATGTGCAGACTCCTGCACAGGTAGGTTCAGTGCTTCCTGCAACACAACAAGCAAGTCTCTCTCCCTGCTTCGATTTGCTACCAGGCAAGCCCAGCAAATTTAAGCAAAACACAGCCCTAACCACGAAGGAATGAGATGCCACAGCTTGTCCTGCAATCTGCTGTTAACTACAGAGCCATCCAGGTAGGACACAGATGCCATCAGGGCATTGCTGGGGCATGCTGCTGAGCCCAGGAATCACACCCAAGGAGTTTTCTCACCCCAGACAACAGTATTTTAACACAGGGCATTTTTCATGCAGAAGGGAATTAGCTGAAAGGCTCATTTCCTGCTCCCATGATCTGCTCTTAAAACTTCCAATTAAGTGAAAGTATGTCAAACTTAAGAGCTTTATTTGCTGACTTTTCTTCTCCAACATGCCTCTTTCCCAGGACCTTCACATACTTAATATTCTCTATGAAATATTGATATCTGCCTCAGAAATTACTAACGATAGAGTTATTTATACAAAATGAATTCAGTTTTCCACAGAAATCAGTTTTGTTTCCTCCAGATTTTGGATCTTTATTATGTACTACATGTGGATGGGGCTTGGAGGATGACTAACTGCTATGGAATACAGCTAAAAGCAGAGGAAATGGGGAAAAATATGCCCATTCAGGTACAGAAATACCCATGAGTCACTTATCTAAATATACTACAGATAATACATAAACTACCCTATATTTTCTATTTATTTTTGCCAACAAAATCTAATCAAAGTTCGTTTTTTAAGAAACTCAATAGTTACACTAAATTAGATTACATAGCAAATTAAATCATAAATCCATGTAAATAGGCCCTACCTCTGTCTCAGTTGCTCCAAAACACAACTTCGCTCTCAAGCATCTCATTTAATTCTAAGAGGCTGGGCTTCCAAAATAGTTATGGATTTGATCATTTAATAACATGAAACAAGTACTTGTGTGTGGAGAAATTTATTATTTAATTAGGCCTCACCAGTAATCAATAGCAATCTATGGATTCACTAATTTGCATATCCATTGTTTTTATGTGTGTCCACAAATCCTGTTAGATTTTATTTAATTTATAAACTTTCTATCTTTACTATGCAAAAGGAGGTAACTGAACATAGCAAGTAGAACAAATAATTGAGCAGCAGGAATGCATGTATGCCCAACAGAACTGACTGCAGGACAAGATTTAATACTGAAAACAAGGAAAAGAAATAAAACAGGGCCTATTCTCCCCAGGATGCATGCATAATTCTCATTAATGTTAATGAAAGATACTAAATGTATATGCACTGAGGGGAGCTTATTAGAACCTAATAAATTCCAGTATTTCCCCCCCCCCTTTTTTTGTTCCCCAGGTTAAAAGGAAGATATTTAAAGAAAGAACCAAAACCACGATGTCAAATTATGCTTAGAATCATAGGTTATTCTCTCAAAATCCTATTTTGCATTCAGAACTACAAGATACACACATATGACTAATAACTGCAGGTTTAAATAATAAAGTCTATGAAATCAAAGAGCTGCTTACACAAGTAGGCCTACTAGTGCTCAAAAATGCTTATATAAAAGTGGTAAAAGATCAATTGATTTAGTCCACATTTTCACAACTGAACTGAGCCATTTATATCAGAAAATAATCTAGCCCCAGTCACCAAGGTTGCTCTACTTATATGGAACTCAAAGAATCGAAGACAGGTTACAGATCCATATTTTGCTAGATCATAATTCTAAATGTAACTCAGGGTGGCCTTCCCAAAAGGCCACAATTGAAAGAAAGAATGGATTATGTTGAATTCAGAGATGACTTATTTGCAGAAAAAGCTTCTGCTAAGTTCAGCGTGTGAACTGATCCACTCCTCAATCTGGGGAGATCAGACATCCCCTAATGATAATTCCTCTCCAGCTGAGGTGTGCTGGAAGGCCAGGTGAGAAAACATCACAGTATTATTGTCTTTTCTATACCTTCTCCATGGAAAACTAATAAAGCTCATTCATAGTCCCATTAAAAAAAAAAAAAGTGCTACCTCTGGGCATTGTCTTTATTCAAATACTAAAAACTAGACTTGAAACTAGACAGAGAAATTCAATATTTATGAAATTAGAGCAATTCAGCACTTCAGATTTTAACATCTTTACAAGCAAGATCAAGAAGTGAGCACTTTTCATCTGGTGTGGTTTATTTTCTTCCAGGCTCTCACAGAGAAAATTTGGGTCAGTGTCACCAAGCAGACAACATGAAATGAAAATTTTCATGGCAGCAATGAGGGAGGTAACTCACAAAAACTATAAATGGAAGAGAAAAGAAAACGATTTGATTTTTCAGAGATAATAAACTAGGGGATTACAAAACGAGAAACCATTTTCCTCCTTCTAAAGACCTGAGCAATCTAGCAAACACAGGATGTCTTTCCAATCTTCTGCCTTTACCACAGGCTATAGATTTCACCTGCTCTTGGCTGCAGAGCCTTGCTCTGAAGTGCTGCTGGGCAGGATTTGTTTAGAGGAGATGTGTGCACGGACACACCACGCTTAGCACTGGTTCTTGCATAACAGTACAGGCAGAAACAAATTTATTCTGACTGCAGATGTCATTCTGAGCCCACAAGCAGAGGCAGCCTCTTACTTAGCTCAGACTGCAGCCCATACTAACAAATCCAGCCTGTTTGCATCTCTCCGTGCAGACATAACCTTAATGGGTTCCATCCATGATTCTCCATGAGGGCATGCTTCTCCCCGGGACTGCCATAGCAAAGTATTCCCTCCACAGCCTGCACAAAGCTAAGCCCCAGGCCATGGGAGAAGGGATGGGAGACAGAAAAGCTCAGGATAGAAGCAAGACATAGTGTGAATGTAAAACTCTGAGAACAAACTATCACAGAAACAGGAGAGCATTCCTGTACATCGGGTGAGAGCAGGGCAGTGCCCTGTGACTCTGCACTGCCTCTGAAGGACAGAGCTAGTATCAACCCCAGCCTCTGCTCAACAAAACAGGAATAACGGCATGGTCTTTCTTTAAATCACTCTTGCTGCAACAATTTGGTTGGTAAAACTGAATTACCAGTCTGCTGTACCTAGCCAGGGACTGAGAACTCCAGAGAAGGCCAAAGCATCTCAGACTCCAGGAAAAGGCAGCCTACGCAGAGACCTAATGGTGAAAAATCAAACTTCAGGATGAATCTTACTCAGCTGGCTAATTATTACAGGTGAATTTTCCTCTTTGTAAGTGAGCAGTTTAACTCCAAACTAGGCAACTGTGCTCAAGCAAGAAATCTAAGCTGCTCTCCTGAAATCTTCTATCTATAATCTCAGTTAAGGGGATGGTGTAATTGTTAAAACATGCATTTGATTTTCCCCAACTTATGTCAATTTCAACATTATTACTAGAAATTTGAAATATTACTATATAAAAAGAAATTTTAAAATACTTTTAAGAAATTAAGTAGGTTAAAAAAACGCTTAAATAAATTGACAGAATTCACTACTTGGAAATTGCAATTCTCTTTTTTTTTTTTTCTTCAAAACTAAGGGGCTGCAGAGCTTTATGTTTTGAAAGAAACTCAGGAGCAGCAGCAGCTAATTCTGGCACAGAATAATTTATTTTAAAAAAATCTTAATCCTGACTGGCAATTTATCCACTAGTTAAGCAGTAAATTTCTCTCCATAAAAGGCATGGCTGTTGTGCTGAATTCCATGCATAGATGCCATTTTCTTTTGTGTTATCCAAAACTGAGAAGAGGACAAGCCTATCAACCTGATTTTACTAAGTAAATACTTACATTTAAGCAAGAATCAGGCTTTGTGTCATGATTATTCCTTTCTCTTTTTAAAGACTTGTCTCTCAACACTTGATACATGTGTTTGTGTGCAGTCAATCTGAAGACGCCAGCATTCAGAGTTCTGCAAAAAGGAAGGTTTGGAGTGTTTCTCTAGCTCTTCAGGGAGTGCTACACCTCACTTGCCTAACAAAGCACCACAGTGCAAGCAGCAGAGCATTGCTCAATAGCTGTCACCCAAACAGTAAACCAGAAAACAGTAGCGTGGTGTCATAGATCTCTGAGATACACAATAGCAGAGATACTGCCTTGTGGTGTCACTTTCAGCAGCACCACACGAGCTGCAGGTTTTTACTTTCATCACTACAAAAGCAAATGAAATAAAACTGTAAAATGGTGAGAACCACACAAGAGGTGCACTGGCATCTGTTCTCCATCACTCTCAGAAACTGCTGTTCTAGCAAAATTTCCACCATCAGCCAGGGTGAGCTTTTCCTACCACTAACCAAACGAGGAAGGGATATGCGATAAAGCTCCCAGAGACTGGGTTTTAAAGGCAAGTTCTGAATTCTTTCTATCTGCAGATTAGTTTTACAGAAGGAGCAGTAACCCTGTGTATGAGTGGTTTTGCCAGAGGGCACTCAAGAAAAAGCTTTCAGGAGGGGTGGGGGAAATGAGGCTTGACAGAAGGGTTTTGCTTTGTTATCCAGCCTGGCTTGCAATGAGCAAGATACAAAACACTGCAGTATCCGGAATGATTGACCTTGTCATCCTGTCTGGAGCTTGGTGAGCAAGTTTTATTCTATTATTTTAACCTCAGTTTTCCATTTCTAAATCATTTCAAACAGAGGCTTTTCTTTTTCTGAAAGTAAGTCCTACATGGGCTAACTTGGTGGTGCCAAAACAGATTAAACCACACTGACTAAATCAGATACACTTGTATTTCAGGTGTGCTTAGAATTTACAGGACAGTGCAACCACCTGCTCCTTCATGTGATGAAGGAACATAGGGCTAGGAAAGGCTTACATTCCCTTGCTATAACATGCAAAAACATTATATACACTCTTTTCCTATTGACATTTTTAAGCGGCAAACTCACTTAAGCTGTGCAGGCTCTCTGAGGAGCTACAGGGACAACTTTAATTAGACAGCTCTCTCATTTTGAGAAGGGGAGGTGACTCTAAGTGAAAAAATACACAGTCAACTTAACGTTTTCTTTATTATTGCATTGGTGAGGCAGCCAGGACTCTAACAAATGGGTTTCCTCTAGCTGAAACTGGGTCATTAACAAGAGCAAAGCACTGTGATTCTGCCCTTCCCTGGGAGACTCCGGATGTCACAGCATCCAGCCAGACAGCTGAGGCACCAAAGTTTAACACAGATCAGTCAACCGAAAATGCCTTTGGGCAAGGAGACCCAATAAACTCAACCACAAAACAGTTTAAGCATGGGTAAATGCCTGCTTATAGAAGGCATGGGTTAGCATGAAGAAAAGCAGTCTGTTTTGCACATGACCCTTTGACATCCCTTCTAATCTGTGGTCAGCATAGGAATAATTTCATAGTGGATCTTTGGAGGAGGGAAAAGCAGTACCTGGTAGGTGAGAACACAAAGACAAACATGCAAAATCACATGAGGCCAGAGCACTGACACACAAGCATTATGTTGATTTTTAGAAGAAGATAGTCAGAAACCTAAACAGAAATGTAGCTTTGCAACAATTGCTTAATGAAAAATAGTCACCTGCTAAAAAGCATACAAAAGCATCAAGTTACACATCTGAACTAAATGGAAATGCTTCTGCACTTTTCTTGGTGAGTTACATTCTAGTTGAAAGCAATGTTTTGTAACAAAACAAGAAAAAACAAAAGGAAATAAAGCATTCCCTGTTAAATGAAGAGGTTTATAAGATATGAGCTTGACAAAGAGGAAAAGTAGTATGGATTAAATGGAACTTGGAAAGAAATTCACACACTAAGCACACAAAAACTAATCAGACAGCCTTGACTGTGCTATGAATGATTTTAGACCTCAAGCATTGTCTGGGATTTCTAGAGGTTTTGCATTTACAGTACAATAGGGTATTTGTAGGACCTGCACTCAAGAGTGGCATTTGATTGATTGTATATACTCTGGGACAGAGAATGATTTAAATGCAAAACATATTACTGTAACATGAGAACAAAGAAGTGAAAGATGCTTTCTAATTAAAGGATAGGATTTTTGATCCTAATCTCAGCCATTGTGGGGCAAATGAAGAGCAGCACATAGAGTCATTCATGCATTTCTCAACACCCCTCCCTGTATTGTTTTGGGTTGGTTTTTTTGGTCACAAAATGCCAATTCAATAAACCAGAAAGCATTTCCAAAAGAGGTTTTATTTTTATAAAGAAAAAGGTTTTGTTGTTAAAATACCCTGTTGATGACATTTTCAGAGGAAAACTCTTCCACCTTTCTGCTAGAAATACCTTCTCATTTTGAAATATAACTATTTATAGGGTGAAAAAAAAAAAATTGAAGCGCTTTCAACCTCCCAAATAAACCCTTCTGAAGGACTGATTTGTTCAACATTCTTCTGTCATGGAAATTGTAAATATCTGCACATATACTTGGGGAAAAAAAAGTTTCTTTAAAAAGCTTTTGTCAAAGCAGGAGCAGGCTTTCCTGGAGCTGCACAGAAGGGCAGAGTGTGGGAAGCCCTGGCAGTATTTATCCCTTCCTTGCAGTAATCTGTCAGGTCACTGTGAGCAGCATGAAGCAGTGTCCCAGCAGGAGCAGGGCTCTGTGGGGTGACTGCTCACTTTCCACTTGAACCAGCTGCTGGCACAGCCACCCACAGCCCTGGCCTCTCCCGGGCTTGGAGGGCTCCAGTGATACATGATGTGGCTGCTGAGGACTGGGACAGGAACATCTATGCTCATGGACATTCCTGAAAGTGCACAGCCCCTTCATGTTCTGCTCTTGCAGGCACATTCACAGGTCTGCACACATCACCCACAGCCTAGCCCTAAGATGCTGATCTTTGCAAGAACAAGCCAGAGGCCACAACTCTGCTGCAGACCATGCCCAGCAAGGGAAGAGCTAGATGCTGGCTGTGGCCAACAGAGCTGCATGACTTTTATTATCTGTACACTAAGGCAATTTAAACAAGCATTTGAGCCCACTTACTTGCTTATTATAGTTTAATTTAGACAGTGTCAATAACTCTGCCTAGCTCTGGGGGTCTTTTTGGAATTAAAGTACCTAAAGAGAATATTCATCTAAGAAATCCATATGGTAAGGAAGAAGGGTAGAATTGCTAGCATGGAATAGTAAAATCTTCCTTCTCATTACTATTCTTCAACTTATATCTTTGGAAGTTTCTTTTACTTCCCTCATTTATAATTGCACATTTTAATCCTATTGTGTTTTCTTTTGGGGTTTTTTTTTTCCCCCTCTACATTCTAGTCCTTACAGACTATTCTGTGTTCATAAAGAGAGAGAGAATGATGTATACAAGTCATGGGTACAGCATGTCATGACATTCACTACTGGAAATTCAAAATCATCCAGATTCAGGGCCATCATAATTCACTGCTAAAGAGAACATTTCAAAAATTTTTGTCCCAGTTCCTTCAGGGAACTTCACAACCCGATATTTCTGGATCAGACTTCATTATCCATGTCATCATTCCAATTTATCAGTGCCTTGGAGCCTTTGGTATTCTCAGTTAGGATGGTGTCATGCCCATCAATCACTAGGCTGTTTCCACATACCCAATTTTCTTTCCTCCAGTCTTCAAAAAACCTCTATAACTTTACACAGCTGTATATTGGACACGGACACATCTTACTTTTGTCAAGTGTTACCATGTGCTAAGTACTGGAACTGATCTGTACAAATTATGAAGGCTTTAAGAACTGTTTTCATTCCAGGTCCTGCATATTATCATTTGTATTAAGAAAGAATTTACAGATCCACCTCTTTGGATTATAAACACAGCAAACAAACAAAACCAAAAAGTAACACAATGATTTTCCTGGAAAGTTTAAAGTTCAATCAAAGCCCAAATGTTACACATAATGAACAGGAGTAAGGAAGGATTTGACAAAGCAAAGAGGAAACTGAGACTTCAGGACTGTACCCATTAATTGCATCATAGAAAACATAGGTCTGGCCAAGGGACCTGAAGGGGAATTAGATCAATACAAGGCAGATTTTGAAAACAGTCTTGAAGAAAAAGGCAAGAATTATTGTTTATAGTGAGTAGAAAACAAAGAGCTAGCAAAAGGCTGTAAGGGAAGGGGGACAAACTATCTGGATGTCCCTGCTGCTTCCCAATCTCTGCAAGGGGCAGTATAATCTTAGCTTTGAAAATATACAACACTAACATCCCATCAAAATCCACTCCAATCTATGTATAGTACTGAAATAGAAAGAAAATCAGGAGCTCAAAACAGACATAGCCAGCCCTGAGACCACTGAATTTGCTGTACCAATTACCTATCTGCAATATTACATATTCTCCAACCAAATACTATTACTGTGGTTCTCAAAGCAATTCAGAGACTGCTGCACTTCATCAAATCACTTGTGGACATCCCACAAGCTTTCAAGAGAATCATGGTTCTTAAGGGTAATGCAGACAAGACCATTTGTCCACATGTTTCAGTACAATCTGGTTTTCAAGAACTTGTTTCTTTCTTCTATTTCTCTTCCACTTGAATTTCTGTATTTGTTTAGAGGTAAAAATCTTTGTATTTCTCAAATGCCAGCTTTTTGGGTTCTTTTAAGAGAGCAAAAGGTGGTTTCCAATACTCCATTAAACAAGGGCTGGCATCTGCCAGTCTGCAGGGAAAGCAGGCTGAGGCAAGAGCATTGGAGTTAGTGAATTTAATCCTTCTGATGCAATCAGTCTGCAATGTGATCTGATTAAATTTAGAGACTCAAACCTGAAGTCCAGTACTTTAGGTTCAGAGATAAGTAGACAAATAGTTTGAAAGAGTAGTCTGCTGTGGGCTTAAATAAACCCTAGACTCCACAGCCTAGGGTTTATTTATTAATCTTCACATTAAGATTTCTAGAATGCAAGCCAGGTGGATTGACTTAACACAGCATTAAAAAGCACCTGGGAAAGAAAAATATGTACATCAAAAAATAATGGGGAGACAATCTTCTCAGTGTAAAATAATTAGTGGAATGTGTGACATATAAAATAAAATAAACTTCTGCACATATACCCACACTGCCACCATCAGCCTCACTTTCTCATTTATTTCTGTGAACCTGCAATTGGCAAACAGGCACTGACTCATGGATAACAGTGGAGGTGCTGAGCTGCTGAAGACTTCAACACTGCTGCAAAATAGAGGATGTGTTCATATGTGTTTGTGCAACGGACACTTGCTGTGCAATATTATCTTGTCTCTACAGATAAATTAGTTGCATCATGCTCCCGCCAGCTTGATTTGTTTAGCCCTTACAGAGTACATGGAGTTTCTCGTGATTGAATCTCATATAAAAGGTAAACCTAAGAGTTTATTCTACACTATGCTATACATCCACCAAGGCAGCTAGAGCATTTGCTGTCTTGATGTTAAAAAGAAGGCTATAAAATATACCAGGGAAATCTTGAAACGTCACTCACTTGACATAGCAATAGGAGTCCTGCATTGTGATGCAGAGCTGATTTCCCTGATCCATGAAATTGCCTGGATATTTAAGGCACTCTCAAAGAGAGCAAGCACAAAACTCATCCTCCATTCCTGGCACCAGGACACTGTAGATTTTGTGTTCTCTAAGAACAAAATTGTCAAGATAAATATTTTTTAAGAGGGAACCTAAACGCAATCACTTTCCCTTCTCAAGTGAAAAGAAATAAGTATTCAATATGTCTTTAATGCTGGAAGATGGTTATGCTTGCTGAAACAATGCTCAGAGGAGCTCAGGTTCTGTGTTGTGAGTTGATGCAAGAACCTCTCACAATAAAACACAACGTGTGCAAGTCTGTGACGACCTTTGGAGAGGGACATTTGTCTCTCTCATAAATAGGTGACAGGGCTGGAATAGGCACAATCTGTGGACAGCTATGAAAAAGATTATGAAGCCATATATTATATTATTTTATGGTTTGAGACCTGGGATATGGTTCAGAATTCCTTAGAAATGTATAGTACCAGCTGCTTAAAGAGTAAGAGAAGACCCATCTACACTTCTCAAGTATTGGTGAGCTGAGGATCAGGTATAAGGATAATTTCTTCCAAAGACCCACCCAATGCAAACACACAGCAATAATGGGGGAATGTGAAAGAACCTTAAGCTTCCCTAGAACACTGTCCTGCAGGCTCTGCTAGCTTAGACTCAAAGGAGGACAGTATCTACAATGAACACAGTACAGCAACAATGGAGTTACATGTTAGATTATAAGCAGCTTCCCACTAGGTAACTAGCAAGATTTTAGGCCAAAAGGCACCACTAAAGTATCCTAACATTGCAGTACATTGTGCATCTGACCAAAACCTGCACAGTGACCATATAACATTGGCAGACAATCCTATCACTGACTTCTACCCAAAATAACACTGAAAGGGTAATCTCCTTTAAACCTAGTGCATGCATTGCACATACAATTTTCAGCATCTCCATAGCCAAGAAAGACCTGAGACTCATACTCGAAGGAGGCCCAAGATTTTTCTTGGACATGGATTGGACTCAGTGATCTCAGAGGTATTTTCCAACCATAATAATTCTACCATTTCTTCTCTCAGTCAGGTTTTGTCTTCACCTAAGTTGATAGTTCCTCTCATCTTTTAGTAGAGCTTTGCACTGACCAATTTAACAGCTAGTACTCTTCCCCTGCTTCCTGTAATTCTTTTCCTACATAGCACATATAGTAGCCTGTATTTATACAGGAATACAGAATTATACAAAATACAAATGGAAAGGAATCTTGAAGCCATCTGGTATGTGACCCCATTCAAAGCAGTATCAGCTACACCTAATTAGCTCCTGACATATGCTTGCTTACCCTATTGAAACAGAGTATCCACAAACTCCCTCAGATATTTATTGTGATGCTTTGTTATTCTTACTATTAGAATGTTTTTCTAATGTTTAGTCTGTTCCAGAAATTTTAATTAAAAGTTCCCTTAGAGGAGGATTGGATTACAATGCATTCTGATACATGAAGAAAAACACATACAGAAACACATAACACATTGAAATTAAGGTTCATAAATTATGTGTAGATCACAGGTGGTTTTTCAAATTGTCTGACTCAAAACAGTATAAATGGAACCAGCTACACATGCATCCAGCCTATTGTTCACCTTAAAGAAGATCTTGATCACAGTGATTTCTTCCCCAGTTCAAGTTTTGAAAGCTCTAAGTTCTCTGAAGAAAATAGTTGTTGGCATTTGAGGCTGATAAACATCCCAAAGTGATGATGATAAATTACAGTGTTGCCAATGATGCAGAAAAATAGAGAAATGCAAACTGCTAACCTCTGATTTATGAATACACACTCTTTATTACAGAGTCTAGGGGTTCACAGCTGTAAGAGTGGGTCATTTCCATCTCATTGCTTATTAAAAGTGTGATAAGGAAGCATGAAGGGTGGTTACCATTTTGCAATGTATTGGATAGATTATCACTTAATGCTCTTTGTCTCCAGTATGAATGCAAAATGATACAGATTTTTTTGCCTTTTTAAGGCCTACATCAGTGTTTTTTTACTGTTCACAATCACAGAAGATGGGAATTTTTTACATCTAGTTTTCCTCACTTATTAGCAAATTCTCTCACATTTTAATCTGATTGTTCCTGTAAGCCTTTTCTTTACAAAGGAAAAAAAAATTCCAAGATATTAAAAAAAAAAAAAAAAAGTGGTCTATTTGTTAAAATACATTGGTGTTAATGACAAAATTGTCTTCAGGAATTATTTTAACACAGACTTTCACCTGTCAACAGGCATTCTCTGTGAAACACACCCTCCAATGCACTCCAGGTCATGAGGCAAGGAATCTGTTTTGCTGCACTACTAAAGTAAATAATATTACATTTCTTCATCATTCCTCAAGCTTCCCAATGCTTAAGGGATTTTCTGATTTCCTTTTCTTTCTCCCTATTACCTCTCTGCTAAATATTCAAAGCAGGCAACAAAAAGGAATAGGAAAAATAAGGTCTAAACAGCAAATTGGAAAGAAGTAAAACATTTCTATATGCCATCATTTGGTTGTTAGTTATCTTAATCAACCCAAACAGCTTCTTTGAGACATCTAATTTGATTTTACAATGTGCTAACCCAGAGCCATATTTGACTTTCCTTTGATTTCAAATGTAAAAAATAGCCTTTATCTAACGTTCAAGCATATAATCTAACTACACATGCATTAGCATTATGAGGCAGTGAAACATGGCTGGAGAGCCATCTTGGATGTTATCTATGTTATTACTCAAGTGGAGAGTATCACCATAAATCCTTTCTTCCCCTACACTATCCCATCCTTTTTTTTTTTTCCAGAGGTACACTTAAAAATCTGTTTTTAAGCTCCACTGGCTCCATTACATCTGAACTTCAGTAACAAGAATGTGGTACGAATATGTAGACAAAGCATAGACAAAAGGTATGTTTTCCTAATGTGCTTCAATTTAACTGTTCCTATAATTAGCTACAACTCATTAAGCAATAAAAAGAAAAACAAAGATTATGAATGGAAAGGCAGTATTTTCTCCATAAAACAAACAAAAAAACCCCTTATACAGATGCCTCTTTCCTAAGGCTTTCTAACCCTTGACACACGCATAAATACATCCAGTAGCTTAGAAAAGATAATTACATGATTGAAAATGTTTGTCTAGAAAGAAAACCTGTAAACATTGTGTGCAATTTCAAGAAAAAGTATTTACAGCTATTGTACACTTGGAATTTTTTTCTCTCACTGCTAAAATAACAATACAGCAATGATCTGCAGTTGACTAGCTTTGATCTTTTACTAGGTCTTATAACAGTCTCTTAATTTGTATTCTGCATAATAAGCACTCACCTTCACGGTTTGTCCAGCTTCAGGGCCATCCTGTAAGCAAAGGGAGAAGCCTCAGGTTAGAAGAACTAACAAGGATCACACAGGAATTCAGAAATCTTACTCAGTCATCATTTATATCGTATTTTACTGTATGATAATTCAGCATATTTTCCTGGGGACCATTCAACACAAAGGGTTTTTTCCATATCAGGCCATGGCAAAGTGAGACGCTGTATCTTAGACCAGAAAAATGACAGTTGTTATTTTTCATTCTTTCAGATCATATTTTTGAATAGCTAGCAATAGACTTCTGATCCTTGTGAATATGAAATCAGAGATGGGAGAATTTAATCAAAGCACGCTTGCTTAAATTCTTCTTCTAATGAAATGGGCTTAGTCTCCTGATTTGCTTTAAACAGAGCTCTTTTTTTAGTATAAAAACATGCAGTATAAATAACTGAAAGGTCAGAATTGATAATATATTTACATGGCTACATCTCTCTACCTGCATATAAATAGCTGTGAGCAGGAATTACCTGTTTCCTTCACAAGCAGAGGGCTCCCTGCTGAACAAGGAGGTAAGGTGTCTTGCCTCCTCTAGGTCAATCCTACAAACACATCTTTGAAGGAAGAATATTTGCTGAAATACTCACAAGCAACCACTGTATTTGGGAGTGTTCACATGCTTATTCCAAAGTTGTGCAGTTATTAATTATCCACAGTCTCCTGCTGGTTTGCCTTTTAGTTTCTTTCAATGGCAAATCTAGCAGACTGCAACGGATTACTGCACTCCCTTTTTAGGATTATTATTTTGCATTTATTGCCCCTTGAAGTTTGAATGTCCTTTTGTCATTGGACTAAGGAAGAAGGTTGAAAGCCTGATAAAGCAAACCATTAAACCTTTTTTTAGTTGACTGGTTTACAAACCTGAATTGAAATGGTGAGCGAGGTGCCGCAGAAGTGTTTCTCCACCACATTCCCAACCCTTTGCGCCGTATGAAATAAATCAGCCACTTCCTCAGGACACAAGTCACGGAAACGCTCCACGGGCCGCAGAGGACAAACAAGGACATCTGAAGGTGGCATTGTCAAGGCACAAACACAAATCTGAATGGTCCAAAAGGACAAGTGTCTCAATCCCTAGCCTGTAACATGCTTCTGATCACCTTTGAACTGCCTAAATTCTTCCTCTCTAAGGAGTCCATCAAGGGCAACTAAACATAAGGCTAAATACAGATAATCATATGATACTTGATTCAGAAGAATTTTCCTCAAATCCCTTAGACACGGACAAAATGACTAAACTAAGATGTGTATGTCAATACTGAGACATCTAATGGAGAGCAAAGCTTTCACAGATTCAAAGTTACCATTTTGATGGAGACATGCTCATATTTAACACATCTGAAACTCAAGACATTTCCTTTTGTGATTAAAAAACCAGTAAAGCCAAATGAATTTAAGATAGGTTTAGGTGTTTGACCTGAGACAGCAGTTTTACAACAATTTCCACATATGTGGTATGTATTTTTGGAAACCTTAATGTCACACCTCTACTTTGAGGTACCTAAAAGTGAAAAGCTGATACTATGCCAATAATAGCAGATCATTTATTTCTACATCACATTAATCACTATGCACAAGGAATGCTCACCTGCTGTAATTATTGTATGTTTTTAGAAATACATTAAGTAAATGAAGGCTATGATGATGAAGGCTTAGATAATGATAACAAAGGCTTAGATTTTATTCTACCTTGGTGACTGTGCTTCATGAGTCAGTGCAATGAAACTATAAAGTAAACAATAGGAAAAGTACACAATGGAAGTTCACAGATGCTAATTCACAGTCATCTGCTGTGTTCACAGAAATTAATAATTGCTATGATTTCTCACTTGGAAGTCAATTTTGTAACATTATTAATAGGGTCCCGAATTCTGAGCAGAGCCTCAGTTATGTAAATCCAACAAGCAATACTTGAGGCTTGATTCTCATTTCAATTCCCTGCAGACAGAACTTTTTTTCTTACTTACAGTATTGTGTTTGCAGAATAAAGACCTCAAAATCACCTTTAACACCACTTGAACTTTCATGACCAAAGGCTACGAAAATTAACAACTTCTTATTTTTTCAGTATTAAAATGAGTGTTCAAAGGATTATTTGAAGAAAATGAACTTCTAGGCCATTGTATTACAGTCAATTTATTTTTACTGTGTCTTCAAGCCTGCAGGTATTCAGGAATATTGTCCATACTCCAGGAAAGGTAGCTAGGAGATGCTCTGTAGTTAACAGGTTCATACAAAGGTTATATCAACCTGATTTTCAAGAACCACATGAGATATTTGAAATAAAGATTTATACATGGGAAAGATGATTTAGTTCCATAAACATAGAACACAATGTTTACATTCACCAAATTTATTGTAGGAATCACATTTATAATTCTGATTTGAGAAAAAAACAGACATTTTTCTGGAAAGAGAGAAATAGAGACAGGTTTTGAAAATGATCATTTTTCAGAGTCCAGATGAGAACAGACAAGATTGTAATGGATATTTGCTAAAGTGGAGCAGATTTTCCAAACAAGCCCCACAGCTAGCAACTTCCAACAGAACAAAAGACTGGCCCCAGCTGTGGGTGTTAATCCACTTGGAAAAACTGGGCCTTTTTTTTTTTTCAGTTCAGCATCAGATATGCCACCATTATTCTTTTTTTTTCCTCTTGTTACAACTTATGGTATTAAAATTTAAGAAAGGAGAAATTTGTATTTAGAAAGCAGATACTTGGAAAAAACCCAATTCTGGATGGAGACAAAAAGCCTTGTTTGTGGGTTTTTAGTTCTAAAATGCTGTGCCTCTTGGCAAGCTACTGGGCATAATAAAACTCCTGTAATTTATTTGTGCCTTTGCAGCACACTGTACAAACCTCCATAAAGGATGCTATTGGCTGAACTTAGGGCCCAAGGGAAGAGCTAGAAACTTGCTTGGCAGACCTGATTTCCATACCAGGAATAAAGGAATAGAAAAACTAATTAATTTTACTCATAAAAAGGAAATCCATGTCAACACTAAAACAGGAAAAAGGACATTCATTTAATCTGAGTTCATTTTTCAAAAGGAGAGAAGGGAAGCTTTTACCCTGAGGGCATCTGATACTTAAGTAGATAATTATCCTTCTTCTGCAGCACTGCTTTATTATCATGGGTCAACGAACCATTTATAAATGAAGAATTTCCCCTCACTTACCTCTAGCAAAACTGCTGCTTACATTAAGACAAGTTTCCTTTTCTTCTTTAGAATTTTTCCCCAGCAGTTTCTCGTTCTCTCAGACTGGCACACGCCTCACCAGCAATTGTTTGTTCTCTACTTAGCTTAGGGCCACAGCCACAAGAATGAATTTTTGCATTAATCATGGTTTCTACAACCTTCTATTAACACTGTACTATTTGCCACTATGATGCATTGGGAAAAACATGGGCTAAACACTGCTTATGAGAGCTTTTGTTTCCATAGCATATAGCAGAAGGCAAGAGCGTAGTGTGAGTGCTGGTTGTGACCAAGGCAGGACATCTGTTTTCTCTTCTTAATTCTGTTACTAATCTGCTCTGTCATTTGGGCAAGTTGTCTCTGTACTTCTTTCTCTCCTCTTCCACACTTTATCTGTCTTATCTGCTTAAAAAGCATTTGTCAGTCAGTACAATGGATGTTTTCTTATTAAGCCGTGAGGCTTTCTGCTCCTGTGGGGCTTTGCAATATCAAACAACACACCCATAAACCACCTTACTCTGCAAAAAGGATTTTCACTTCCTCCGTACATTACCAACACTCATTTACAACTCAAACTAGATTTTAACCATATTTCTGTCTTTGAATGTGATAAATAATTCAAAGGCACAATCACACACTGAAGCATCTTTACTCAACCTTCCATCATTTCAAAATAATTCTACAAAGAATAATGATAGAAATTCTGAATCAGAGCTAAATTAACATGAGAATGTAATTAGGATAACATTCAAGTTATATTTAACTATGAATATATGAAGAGGCAAATGTTAGAATGAGTTCATGAATTTGAGGTCATAAAGAAAACAACCAACCACTGCAACTTGAAATCACAAGTTTTAACTACAGTTTTTAGCACTAGGATAATTTTTAACCTTATATCCTGGTCAGATTCTAATCTGGGTAAGCGCTCTATTCACCTCAAAATTCTTCCTAAGCTTAAAATTAAACTGTTCATTGCTTTCTGCAATTACCCACTGCAAACACTGCTATGAACTACTGATGTGCTTCCTGTGACTGTGTATTAAAGATGCAAGTGAAAGTGAGTCTGTATTTATGTCTTCATGCAATTACTCCTTAGATAGAAGCATCTACTGCCATCTGAGGTGCCTCGAGGCATCCAGCTGTCACTCCAGAAGGCCAGGAGTCTCCCATATGCCCTGTGTCATATCTGTCAGCCAGGTGGGAAGCCTGAGTGGGAAGCCTGGGATAGCCTGAGCCTTAGGCTATTGGAAATGGCAGTAAATGTCTATGTTTGGGCAACAGCCCCCACCTTTACAGAACGGCTGATCAGGATAAGAGGCTGATACCTAGCAGACATGCTGCATGGCTGAAGGCAGCACTCTGTCTTCAGGAAGTTTGAACTCTGTTTCCTTTCTCTAGCCACCATAATTAATAATTTTGTGATTTCTTCATCCATTCTAAAGTGCTACTGACTGATGAAGTTCCTATTTTTAAGCTCTGATGTGCACAGCTGTTATTTCCTTCAAATTCTTTGAGTCAGCCCACATCATTAGACTGTGTGCAATTTAATATGTCAACTTCTCCATTTTCAGGAGTGAAAAACCTTTACACCTTATTAGAATCTGTGATTGTACATTCCTCTCTCTAGATCTTGCAGGAGTTTCTTAGCAGCCTTATCTTTATCGAATAGCTAAATACGTATACACAAATCAATATGCATACTCTCACACACACTAAAAGCTTCATTAAAGATTTATTAAACAATTAGGAATGTCAGTATTTCCCCAAGACTACCAGTAGATAGTAGACTAAAACTACATGTATATTAGTGGAAGTGCATAACTATGAAGTAGCAACTGTGGATCAGACCTATCACCCTCAAACTAAGCTAAAAGCTAAGGATGACCTATGATTTCAACAAAATCACTTGTCCTTATATATTGGGCACAGCAGAGCACTCCCTGCAAAACCTTGGGTGGGTTGTTTAATGCAACAAAACACACAAGTCCCCTCCATAATTCAAATTAACAGCCTCTGCTTGTTGGTCTATTAAGACTTTAATCTGTTTGGAAAAGCTCAGACTCATGGCCAAGCAAGTACAGTTCAATGAGTTTCTACAAACCAGCAGAGCAAGGATGCTGAAATACACATGCCAGCTTTCAGCCCTCAACAGCCAAGGTTCCACACATTTCCATAAAAATCCTTCACTCTTTCATTGACTTTTTAGACCATAATAACTGAAGCCCTTTGAGACTGCCATTCAGAGGCATTTACTGCAATGTGGTTCTGCAGTGGGCACCTGTACCCTGTCAAAGCTGTGTTCAGTTGTGCCAAGCACAGGTACAAATTGCCCCTGTGCATCTAATTATTTAAGGGTAAGTCCATGCTGGAGATTATTGGGTCACTACTGAAAAGCATTTGTTAACCACATAATGATTTTAGGTTGACCAGCTAGGTTGACCTTCAGGTTCTACAAGAAAAGCAAAATACATAGCCAACAACTGCGTGCTGACCACTTCAACTGCAATTTTCCTTCTATCAATAGAGTGGAGGTTGAAATTCAAAGGCACAGTAGCAATTTTTATTTGCTTCATCTGAATTTTGACTTTGAAGCATAAATCATTGTAATTCTGTATTTAAGGTGTAAGCCAGCCTCTGTGTTGCCTTCAATGGGATTCTGGTCAACCCCACAAAGTACCTGATAAAATTTTCAAACAGCTCTCAAGATATACATTTTCTATAGTTCTGAAATGTTGGAAAAATGGCCTTGGGGTGTCAAAAAAAGAGAGACCCCAAAAAAAGAAACCTGAAAGAGGTTAAAGTTTCTTTTATGTGACAAGCTTCAGAACTAAACACAGCTTTTTCCTGGTTAAGTCCATTAGTTTGTAATATAGAAAAAAAATCATTTAAAAATACATCTTGAAGATGAAAAGTAGTAGTTAGTAAATTTCCAAAGCTTATAGAACCCCTGAAATATCCATTTTAGCTTTCTAACAGTTTTGTACAAGAGACAGTTTAGTCAATAAAAATTTTCCATAATAATTTAAGTTCAGGAAACTCATCAAAATTCAGTTTTTGGTTTTGACTAACTCATTTCCACTAAAAAAAAAGTGTCCCAAACTATAGTACACATGGAGGAACAATATTGCTTCATGTATTTCACAAACTTGAATAAATAGTTTAAAGCACAGTAGCCTCTCCCAGCTGAAAACACTGCAGCTATTTACATAGCCCCTCTCAGCAAGGCTGCTCAGTGCTCAGTTCAGCCCTCACTGAGGTGGCAACACAGGACCTTCATGTGGCTACTGGGAGCTGAGAGGCCAGAAGACTGCAATAAAGGGTTATTCCAACTATCCCATGCATCTGTGTGAAAGACTGCTTTCTGCACATCCATAAGCTAGCTGATGGGAATGCAGAAACAGTGTGCTGTGGGGAGCTGGGTGAGGGCTCATTCTTTTCTTACACTCTGTTTTACATGAATTTGCATTAAGTGCCCCAAGCAGAGAGAATCAGTCAGATGAAGTTTCAGGTACTAAAACTCACCACAATGCTGTCCCCAGATTCAATTGAGGAGTGTAGGCAGGGGTATTGAATTCATCATTGCATCTAAGCAGAAGTTTTCTTTGTTCAAAAGCTCTAATTGCTAGCAGAAAGAAGTCCCATAGCTCAGAAAAAAAACATGGGAGAATGCATGACTAATAAAATTAATAACTGAAAAACAACTGCCAGTCTTTTTTCTGCCCTTGAACAATTCTTCACATTTTGAAGGCTACAAGAGCAATTTCTCTATGCAAAGGAAACAATGAAAGTTCCACAGACGCTGCCTATAGGAGTTAAGAATGCAAATCCAGCTGAAATAGTGCACAGACTTACACATACAAGGCATCAAAAAGCCTTTAAAAAAAAAACAACACATAGTTTTCTTCATTACAAAAACAATATGTGAAAGCATCCATTCCGTCCCCACTAAACTCCCTGAATTATGATATACATAGAACTGTAGTAATGCAAGAAGTGACATCTCTCCCCCCAAGATAAATCTTATTCAATAAGATGGAGTGACTCACTTCTGGAAGGAAACCTGTACAGGCTTTTTGGATTATGAGTGAGCATCTCATAATAGGAAAAAGTGGAGGAGTACTCTTTAGTGGGTTTTACATGTAGAACTGGATTTAAATATATTTTAGAAGGCTGCTTTGGTACAACACAGGAAATACTACATCATAGAACTTGCTAGGTTGGGAGAAAACTTAATCTTCTTTATCATTAATAGCTAAGAACCAATGAAAATGCAATAAAATTACAACAAAACCTCAAAAATTGCTTCAGACAATTATAACCACACAGCATTTTTTATCTTTCTATGTCACATCTTAACATTAATAAAAAAGATAAGACATTATCTAAACACAGTTATCTTGATAAAACAGCTCTGTACATGTTTACACTAATACAGAAGATCAGATTTATGCAATGAAACAAAGAATTAGTGGTTCCAGTGGAACCAAGAGCAATCAGTGTGAATCTTTGGCATGGATCTCTGGACTATGATCAATGTTTTAAGATCACACTGCAGCTTTTATACAATGGGTTTTTTGTTTTTTTTACTCTACCTGATCTTCTTACCCCACTGAAGGTACTAAAAATAATTATTCATGTCAATAAAAGATGCAGTAGTTCCAAAAAATGAACAATAAATATTATTTTACTTTTTCTGTAGGAAAAAAGTCACTACATCCAATTTAAATATAGGTATGGCTTATAGTCTAAGTCATGTTAGATAGCACATCAAAGTACAAAGTACTGCTACTCAAAGTACAGTGAGTCCACAAGACAGAGGGCCACAGCAGGGAAATGTGAGATTCAGAACTGTTCACTTTTCATTTTAAACAAGCCTTTTATACATTTGATATTCCCTTTAAAAGCCTTTAGGGTATGTCAAGTAGGTCACTAAAAGCTCAGTTCCTCATAGCAAGTGGTATTTTACTGTAGGATTCATTCTTTTCTGCTAGCTACTGACCTTAGGGGCAGCCTTGGGCAATAGCAGGTGCCTAAGTGGAACCACTGCAAGAATAGCCGTGGGAGAATCTGTGGCTCAGAAACATGCCTCTGATGCAGGCTTCTTCTGGTGAAAATTTACTGCAGACCTGAATTTACATTTGTACCAGGAATCATGATCACATTCTGGAATCACATTAAGCTTTTGATCTTGGAGGGCCCAAAAGCAATGAGCAGTGGCCAAATTGGAAATGCAGAGGTCTCAATATGAAAGGACTTCATCTACAGCTGTTATGATGCTCTCAAAAGATCTTGTCAAGAAATACTGCTGTACAACAATCCATTTCAGCTAAGAACTAGGTCTAGGACAAGAGCAAATGGCCTCAAGCTGTGCCAGAGGAGGTTCAGATTGGATATGAAAAAACAGTTTCTTCACTAAGATTGGAACAGGCTGCCTGGGGAGGTGATGGAATCGCCATCCCTGGAAGAGTTCACACAAGGCATGTAGATATGTTGTGAGGACATGGTTTAGCAATGGGTATGGCAGTGTTAGGTGGATGGTTGCACTCAACTATCTCAGAGGTCTTTTCCAACCATAATGATTCTGTGATTCTCCATTGCTCCGGATGATATATTCTACTTCTAAACATATGATGAAACCATTGTAACAGCCGTGCATGTACAGAGCTGACAACAGAAACCAAACAACATTTGGGATGCAAAACTCAGAGGAGGTTTTTGGCCTAAACATTGAAGTGATGGCATTTGCCATAGAAACTAATACATTCATGCAAAGCAGTTTAGCAGCTACGAGTCTTGTTCAAATGACCTGCACCACCAGAAAACTGCATGGAATTCAATTTACCAAACTGAACCTTGCTGGAATTGTAATACATCATTGCTAAGCCTCATTTCAAAAAGAGGAGAAAGCTCATGATCCAGGCTCTCCACCTGAGAATAGGAAACAACTTGAGATAAAACCTTTCAGCACTGAGTCTTAATTAAAGCTGTGGCACCATCATATTCAAAGAAATAATGTGATCATTATGAAGTTCTAGTCTAGCTCATTATTCAGGAACTATAACAAGAGAATAATTAATTACTAAATATTAGTTAAGACAAATTTACTTTCTTGCAATTTATTGGATGCCATATTCCAGGCATTAAGTTTTAGTGGAAACAAGCTTTAATCTGGTAGAAAGAATTAAGGTTCTGTACAAGCCATAAGCATTATTGACATCATTGTCTACAGTAGTTGAAAGTAAATATTTTTCTTTTTTTTTCCCCCCTGTTCTGGGCATCCATAGTGGAAGATAGCAATAAAATAAATGGATGAATAATTGGTGAACCTCCCGGGGATTTATCTTGCCTAATTTTTAAGGTAAATTGTTTTGACCAACAGAGCAAACCACTGGATTTGGAACTGTGAAAAGCCAGTACTTTATGGCAATGCTGAGGTATTTTGCTGCTTAGGAAGTTTCGTTCCTCCTACCCTCTTCTGTTTTTTTCCAGAATTTGTTATCTCAAGAAAGGTTCTGCTGGACCTGCTGCTGGAGAAGCTAGTAACAGATCCATCTACTCCAACTATATGTTGATGGCAGATGATTAAGAGCTTTACACATATTCTTCATAATTCTGCACTAAGTCTATGCTGAAGAGTACAGGCAAAGACAAGCTATGCAGACCATAGCACAGGAACATGCCAGACCAACACTGTCTCCATTTTATAACCACTGAAGCATCAGCTGGAGGAATGCAGTACAAGACCAATTATCTGAGTATCACAAGGGACAACAAATACGTTTGGATAATCATGGTTTCAGGTAATGAAGGTAATTTTGAATGTAATTGATAGATAATGAGGAACATGAATAACAGGGAGTTCTGGAAAACCGAATTTGGATAATTTGGACTGTC
Source organism: Bucco capensis (assembly GCA_013396975.1). Lineage (NCBI taxonomy): Eukaryota > Metazoa > Chordata > Aves > Piciformes > Bucconidae > Bucco > Bucco capensis. The sequence goes on from VWZO01007210.1 coordinate 873,002, forward strand.
TTACACTAAGTATATTCCTCAAAGAATATTGTAATGTATGCTGGGATTTTTCAAAAATTTTAAATGGAATAAACCACCTGATCCCCATTAATTCCTCAAAAATTGTTTTCTACCTAGTTCTGTTAGGGCATTGAGAAAACTGCTCCAATTAAAGTCAATGGAGAGCTGTGTTTGTCTTAAGCTGGAAGCTCTCAGGGTATGTTTTGCACACTTCGTTACTGAAATTGCTTCTAAACAACAGGATGGGCAATACTGCTCAAAGGAACCATTCCATGAAAGTAGAACGTGCTTAAATTTCAAAAGTGAGAAAGAAACTCTCCTGCAAAGAAGAAATGTTATCTACATCCCTTGGAGGAATGGCTTGGCACCTTTAGGAACAGCCTGAAAAACAAGAGAACCTTCCATTTGCCTTATGAAAGAGCTATTCAGCACATTTGCCTAGCAGAAAAGCAAATTATAGTACCTTCACCCTGCAAGATCACATCTTTCCCAGTGTATTTCCATCAGTTCTTTTGAATGCTTAACATTGTAAATCCATGGTAAAGATCCTAGGTGAGTATCTTTACTGCACTGGCTAATATACAGTTGAAATGAATGTAGTAGATAGATGACTTTGCAAGTAAAAGATTTTACTATTGGTTTTGCAGATGTTATTACTTCTTTGCTGTTTAGCAGAATCTACTGAAGATTGTATTGTTGTCATCCCAAGGAGTTCTACATTATTCACCAGTGAAGCCCAGGAGCATGCACATACCCCTTCATGCATTCAGGAGACAGGTGGTGACCCTCAGAAACATCAGTAGTTGGAGAACAAGGACACCGAAACAGTAAATAAGGGAAATGTATCTGGGGGCTGGTAAAGGTATTTCAAAATGAAGAGGAATATAACAATAGCTTCTTCTACAGTTTACTTACCTGGGGATTAAAACAACTAGTGCAGCAAAGGAGGGAATCAACCTTCACTCAGCTGCAGCAGAGGGAAAGGTGGGGTGGAAATACTAAAGACCCTGTGTAGTATTTAAGCAGAGACTCAGAGGCAGTCAAACATGAAAATAAATGATTTTAAGCCACTATTCTTCAGCTACTTAATTTTTACAATTTCATATCTGCTTTAACACAAAAAGCTTGATATTGACAAGAATGGTCTCAGAAACTGCACGTCTCGGGGGAAAATGTTCCTAAAGATGTGTTTTCCCTCAAAGTCCTACTTAAGAGCTAAGAAAATATAAACCAGATGTAGAATACATCTTCGACATAAAACTATCCATACAAAGTCCTCCTTTTAATACATAACAAAACTCAAGCAGAGATGGTAAGACATAGATTACAAAATGCCTGAGACAATGAAAGCTATAAAGGAGAAGGGAAACAGAAATTAGGTCTCCACCCTGTTTTTAACTTGCATGATCATAGAATAGTTTGGGTTGGAAAGGACCTTAAAGGTTTCCAACCCCCCAGTCATGGGCAGGGACATCTTACACTAGACCAGGTTGCTCAAAGCCCCATCCAACCCAGCCTTTAACACTTCCAGGGATAGGGGCATCCACAACTTCTCTGGGCAACCTGTTCCAGTGCCTCACTACACTCATTGTGAATTTCTTTCTTATACCTCATCTAAATCTACTCTCTTTCAGTTTAAAGCCATTAGCCCTTGTCCTATCACTACACACCCTTGTAAAAATCTCTCTCCAGCCTTCTTGCAGGGCCCCCTTAGGTAGTGGAAGGCTGCATAAAAACTGTCTTGGATAAGGACAATAGGGCCTTGTGTCATCATTGCCTCTGTAGATGCTGTTCTAATGCTGTTATTGTCATTAAAGCTCTGTGTTCCCAGCTCTGCACATCATAGCTAGGCGTTTCAGCACTCACAGTACATAAATCCATAGTCTCATCCAAGACTTCCATAATATTCAGGAACATGAGAATGAAGAAGACAAACTAGCAGTTTAACTCTGAATAACCTTATTTTGTGTGTGTGTGTCATCTGAAACCATTATTTTAATGTGATTATCTGTTTTTATTATTTCCTTTCTGTGGTCTTGGAATAAAGACACAACTGAGACTCTCTCAGACACGGTCATTGGCATCATTACAGTCTTTCTGCTGTCATCAACAGAGATCTGATCTGTAAATCAAGTTAGACTGTAAGGGCTACTGAAGAGCAAACGTTCTTTATCATGCTATTACATACCCAAGCTACCACTTCCTTCCTCTTGCTCACCGAGGAAAACAGACTATTTTAGTTCCTTTACATAAGCAGAGGAGTTCTTAATGCACAGATTATTGACTTAGTGGGGTTTTATCATGTCCCAGTGTACCAGGGGATTCCTTAATCCAGGACTTCTTTACATGATCTATTTTCATGGCTCTTTTTATTGTCACAGTCTGTCATCATAACGATTTGCAAATCCAGAATGTATGCTTAGCTCCTTAACAGGTGCTCAAGGAGAAGAAAGTATTTCCTCCCTCTCCTTTGCCCTCTAACACTCATAAGCACCAAACCCCATCACACACAGCATGACAAAATCCCTGCAGGGCTGAGCACAGCAGGGAGTTTCATGGCACAATGATGGCTTTCTGCTCACAGGAGTATTTCCACACCAACCCATCACCTTCACAAAGCCAGCAGGGTGGAGATCCTCCTTTGCTGCATTTCACAGAGGTCAGCCTTTGTGGATAGGCTCAAAACATGCAGACATTCTCAAGGAGCCAAGTCCATCAGACTATTGCTCTACAGAAACAGGAGTCTACAAGAGCAAATACAGGTCTTAAAATGGTCTGCTGCACAACGTCAGTTGCTAGTAAAGGCCACTACTGTTTGATTCCTTTGTTGATACTACTGAAAGTAGACAGAAATGTTCATACCTAGCATAAGGTCACTGTTGGGAAAAACAGATGCCCCAAAACAAATGGGTGGTGTCACATAACTTTTAAGGGGAGATCATTAATGCTTTGTAGTTATGAGATCAACAACAACAAAATAACCGAACAAGGAGTATAGAAGATTAAACATCCTGTGTCACCCTCTGTGAGTTTTTCCTCTGAATGAACCTACTCTCCTCCCTTACACCTCTGCTCCAATTTATTGAGCCCCAGTCGCATAGGCCCAAATAGAAACATCCATAATAACCTCAACATCTGCACAAAGCTCCCTATAAGTGCTGTACAGTGTGAGGACAGGGTTCAAAGTTATCAGATGCTTTAGGCTGAGGTCCAGCAAAGCAAACATCTGCTTTTATGGCCCTTCAAACCATACATCCTACCTCATCCTCATTAATTGATATTTCCCTTGCCACTGTTGGAACCAGTGTGGGAATCTGCAAGATAACTGTGCACTTCAAATTAATTGCAGCCCTAAAAGTCTCACTGGAGCAAGGTCTGAGTAGCTGTTAGCACTTCATGGCGTATCTACATACCCCCAAAGATTTGGGCTGTGATCTCTAGTTTGGACCTTTCAGTGTCATCATAATACAAGCTGGTAACAACAATATGTCACTGTGCTTGTTGCTAGCAGACAGTTCTCTGGAGTGAAGAAAAAAAATGGTTTAAATCTGACATGTTATCAATGTTAAAATAGAAGGGAAATTTATGTCAAAAAAAAAAAAAAGGCAAGATGACAGTACTCCAACCATATCCTGAATGTGAGGGGAAAATTGATGTTGAATTTGGTATCACAAACTTTGTTCCAGCAAATAAATTTCTGTATCTCCTTATTTCTTCCTTAAACTACAGCACACAGCATTTCTTGGGGTTTTATGATCACCATCAAAGCTGTCTTGCTGAGAAACATGGATGTCTTTCTCTTTCCAAAGGTCATAGAGTAGATATCCCATATCTGGAGGCTGAAAGAGCAGAACATTTGGTCCTCCTCCAAATGAAAGCATCTCCACTGTCATTTGTTCAGTTTCCTCTTGTTAAGCTGCTGGATGTGAATCACCCAGTGACCTCCCAACATGTCAGTGCTGGCTGTGTGTACTGTTACAAAACTCAGTCTTGTAAAAGTGATGTCCATGCTTGTTGCTCTGGAAGTTAAACACTTTCTCTACAGAGTCCCCTTGAATGTGCCTGTCTGCATTTCACATGCAACCCCATGCTGATACTTAGTACTGGTGGGAGAAACACTTGAGAATCATTTTTCCCAGGCTTGGCATTACTATCTTAGGCTTCTTATCAGGCCAGTCAGAAACTGGTGGCATGCTTATTCCTGGCTGCATGTCACTGATACAGAATGGAAGACACAAGAGGTGCCTAAGCAGAAGGAAGCAAACTAACAGCAATATAACTAAAAAAGGTAGAAAACATTGCTTTTTCAGATGTTTATAGGAACTTCAAAGCTCTCCTCAGTTATAAATCATTCTGAGCTACCAGTCTGCCTAAGGATGGTTGTGCTTTTGAAGGTGAAAGCTTGAAGATCAGACCTTGGGTGATAAAAAGAATGCTGGTTCCACTACAGACAAAGTCGATGGCAGAGGAGATAAAATAGTGTCCAAGAATAGGATAGATCAGGCTGAGATGTTTTTGCCATGCAAGTAGCCACCAAGAGATAAAAGTGCTTCTATAGGATAGATTTTTCAGTAGAAGAGAATTAAACTCTTTTAAGCCATATTTGCCATCAGAATGAGAAAGAATAAATAAAATTTCCATTTGCCTGCCATTTTCTTAGGACATTTGAGTATAACAAAGTCACTGAATAAAAACCCCAACATTTTAAACTGAACTTAAAAAAAAAAAACCAACAACTTAAACCAATAATTAACAATTTGAAAAAAAAAAACAACCTTGCAGCCTTAAGGTGAGATCCAATTATATTTTTACTACTAATTTGTAAGTGCAAGATAAGCAAAGTTATCAATGGAAATGAGAAGCCACAGAATTTTAAGAGGGAAGGAAAATTTTCCTGTATAAAAACATGCTCAGGAAGTCCTCAAAAAGAGGAACCAAAAGGCAAGTTTTGTTCCAGTAGAAGCTCATCAGACTGCATATGAAAACAAAGAACTGGCTCATAAAACTTTCAGACAAACTATGTTTTGAAAGCATTAAAAAAAGTCAGCCTTTTCCTGAAAGAAAGTGATTTGTATGCAAATACATCCCAACATTTGTCACCAAAAGTAAAGGATTTTGAAGTGAGAGAAGTTTTTTAGAATATAAAGTTTATCACTGCTTTGATGAAAAGAGATGCCAGCTGCGAGGTTGCTGCTGTCTCCTTTAATACCAATTAAAAGGATGGAAAATGGAGCTCTAGCTTGTGCTCACAGGCAGAGCTGACACCACACAGGTAGTACAACTTTGACACCTAAATCTCCAGTGGCAGCAGCTAAGACATCAAGGGGCCTACATTTAAAAGTAAAACACTAGATTTACTGGCAACCTCTACGACCTGCAGTATTACAAAATGCATGAAGAACTCACATATTACTTATAATAATTTAATGTTTTCCAATCAGAGGAGGATTGGAGAGCAATGTTTGAAAAAATAACAAAGTACACTCTCCTGCTGAGAAAGAATGGTCAAACCTGTGTCATTTTACACATTTCAACCTTCTTTCAGTTTGTTCAGAGTGTGTTTGCCCTTGGGCATCTTGCATGGTTTCACCTGACCCTTCTAGCCATCAAGGACCAAGCAGGAAAGACGTACCACAAATTGCACCAAGTAGTCATGCCTCCTTCCCAAGGCCCAGGAAAGCAACAAGCCTTCCAGCACACTTTAAAGGTCAACAGGAGCAGACAGAGCTCAAAGCCATGGGGCCCACTTAAAGAATGCCTTGTCATCAGCACTGTCTTACAGATCTTGGATTTGGAAACATTCAATAACCTCTTTCTAATTACACATTGCATTTTTATCTTCACTTACAGAAATCCTGAAATAACAAAATCCTGCAAGAAGGAGCTTCCCTCCTCTCCCAGTAATTTTGACCTCAACAAGTACTGGAGAATTCAAGAGACTTGCTCTAACTTAGAAAACTATCCACACTTCCAGCTGTTATCACCATTGCTCTACAATAGTCAATAGCTAATTGATTTCCCTTAAACTTGTGTAAGCTATAGATATATAGATGTGTACGTGCATCGAAACTCCAAGTGTGTTTCGATGTTGAGAACATCACTATCAAAACATCTACAATCTCCCCAGGAGATTGTTGTCTCTAGGACAACCTACAGGACAAAAGTAAATCAGTAAACAGGAGAGATTGCTGGAGTTGTGAACATCTTAAAATATAAATATTCAAATTATTTCCTTGCCTTAAGGCGTATAGCTGCACAACAATTTTGTTTCATAGGGTGACATTTCTGAGACTGCCACTGACCTATCAAAAAAAACCCCCAAACTTATCAGGAACCAGAAAACTCCCACCTGAAGGTTTACAGTATCACAGTATAGATTAGGGGTTGGAAGGGACCTAGAAAGATCATCTAGTGCAACCCCCCTGCCAGAGCAGGATCACCTAGACGAGGTCACACACGAATGCATCCAGGCAGCTCTGCAATGTCTCCAGAAAAGGAGACTCCACAGCCTCCTGGGCAGCCTGGTCCAGTGCTCTGGCACCCTTACAGTAAAGAAGTTCTTCCTCATGTTAATACTAAACCTCATGTGGTCCAACTTGCTCCCATTCCCTCTTGTCCTAACATTGGATGACANACCTTCACATCCTCAACAAGTCCCTCTTTATTAGTTAGCACAAGGTCCAGCAATACTCCTCTCCTTGTTGGTTCCCCCACCAACTGAGTTAGAAAGTTATCATCAGTGCTCTGGAGGAACCTACTAGACTGCATATGTCTGGCTGTGTAAGTCTCCCAACAAATGTCTGGCTAAAGAAAGTCCCCCATGACAACCAGAACCTGGTTTAGGTTACATGCCTGCATGTACACACCTGCCTCCTCTGTTTGCCTGCTGTAATGATTTTCCAGAAATAAGAGCACCAATAAATGAAAGCTGAAGTCATTACATGTGATTTTGAATCATCAGAGAACAAAAACACTACAACAATGGAAAGCACAATGCAAAAGAATATATATGCACATAATAACAAGTAAAACGTTGTGGAAGCAGATGTCAAGAAAAGAGTTTTACCTTGATTCAGTTTCCTCAAGCAGAAGGATTTCAAGCTGTTTTTCCAAAACATGGCTTAACACTGATGGACAAGAGGCTAGGCAGAGGAGCTGGGACATCTGCAGCTCTCTTCCCCCACAACATCTCTCTGTAGGTGGTAGCACATCTGGGTAACTCACCCTGCCTTGGGCACATGCAAGGAAAATACCAAGCATGGCTGCCTGTGCTGCTATGTGGGAAGCCAAGCCCAGGGAATGGAGGCATGGGTGGCCAGCAGCACAACTCAGCTCCACTGCAGGTAGGGAGATGCAGCAAGGTGAGGACACAGCTCTCACCTTGTGTGTTGTGATTTACCAGTGCCCTAGTGCATCCTCACGGTGCCCAGGGGCTGTCTCACAGCACAAATCACACCATGGGGAAAATGCAATTGAAAAATCTGACATACTACATTACATATCTTTAGCTACAGAAATAGATGCATGCACAGAACAAGCCCCTCTAGAGCTGTCAAACAAGATTTGAAATCCAGTTTCTTTGGCATGGGGCACACAAATCTTCTGCAACAGCTGAAGGAGATCTTGATTGACAGCAGGAGCAGCACACTGATACTATTTGTTTTCAACACAAACTTGCACAAAATAGAAACAGCTTTGGGACTTCAGTTTTACAAAATAGTTTTACTATTCAGAAATGCTAACCCTTGAGATAAAAAAAAAAAACAACAACCAAACAAAACCAAACCAAACCACCAAGTAAAAAAGTTTTATCAGATAACAACTTTTTTTAGATGAAAGAAGGCTTAAAAATATCAATAAAAAAGTAGAGAAGAAAGGATCCTGGGATCCATCCATCCTGCTCCATATAATCCCCAAACAGGCTGTGTGCAATAAGGAATATATTATTATTTAATATTTTTGCCTTACATAATTTAGTACAGCACTGGATGTTGCAAAACCTTTTAACCCCTGCATTTTTTTTTTCCCTTCTCAATTTCAACAAAACCTGGTGACTTTTCTCTAAGGATGTAAGGTATACAAGTTAATAAGTTGAGTAGCATTCCATCCTTACATAATAAAAATTCACAAAGATTTCTTAAAAAAAACAAAACCAACAACCAAACAAACTATGAGAAATCCCAAAGAGGAGAAAATCAGTACTGCTAGAGTTTCAACACATATAGCCTCTCCTGGAGCACAGCCCCTCCCCAAAAGAAAAATCAGGAGTATCTGTTGCCTCCTGTACAAATGCAATTTAGAAGCTACAAAAAAAGCAGTTGTAACACTATGTCAGGCAATATAAATATGCAGGTGGGAGTCCAATTACTTCAGCTTTAAAGATCAGTGCAGTCTCTCTCTTCATAAGCAGACTTGGTGCACCCAGGTTTTGATACATGTGCTTGATGTATTCACCTTTGAAATCTGGCACTGCTGGTGACTGTTGTTGTTCAACCAAAGTGTATGTATGTAAAGCTGGATCATTTTCATCATGCTGTGCAGTGTATAGTTGTGCCTTTCAGACTAAATATCTATACTACTAAAGAAAATGCCCTTTTTCTTTTGAAGCAGGAAAGTACAAACCTCAAAGTTTCATTTCTTTGCAATGACTAAGGCCCTAATGAGCAAACCCAACACACCATTACATCAATTCCAGAGTTACAGGCAAATATATCCAAGGTAGATCTTTGTCAATACATCTCAGAGAGCACAAATCCACATTGCTGAGAATAAAGTTGGTATAAACTATGCTTTCATATATTACTTCATATTGAAAGAAATATTGGTGACCTTATCCAGCATGACTGTTATAATAGTAATAAAACTGAATCTTGGAAGATTACACTTCTGGTCAAAGTAGTAAAATGTGACCTTCTGCTATTCAACATTGACATTTATTATATTAATTCAGACACAAAAACTGCATTAAAACGATGTTAAGTGTCGACTTTCAAGGAAAATAGCTAAGAAATTTGATCTGCAAGTAAGACTTCTTCACCAGCTCTCCATTTCACATTTGACCATTGCAACACATATAGCACAAAATTCTTATAGCTGTCCAGAGGATCTCAAAACTTTCAGCTAGAGGGGTGGCAGGGACAACATAATATATGGCATTTACAGTGTCCATACATTGTGGCATCAATATAGAAACAAAAATTTAAAAACAAAACCAAGAAAACAACCCAGCATATTTGCTCTTCAAGTGGAAACACAATGGGCTAAAGACAAAATGCTGATTGATGATCAGACTGCAAGAATAATGAGATTTTTCACAGTCATTTTTAATACTGCAGCAGCAATATTTAATACTGCACAGGGAAAAAAAATCTAGTCTCAGGTCAGTGAGGAAGATGGAGGATCCTGCAGTCCCACATACTCTGAACTCCCACTGATTTCACTAAAAATACAGGACACAGAGAGAGCAGCATATCAGAGCAGAGATGTGCACTGCAGATCTTGGAACAGAATGAGGTCTGGAGCTATTTTGGGATATAGCAAAAGTTGAAAAGTAGAGCTATCTAGCATTCTTTTTTTTTATTTTTCTCCTGTATTTAGTGCTTATTCACAGGCAAATATTGCTATACCAAACAAAAGATTTTTCAGGGTTACAAGACAGTTTCTGGTTTAAAAGATAAAAATAACAATTCAAAAAGACTCCAGAGCCTAAGTGATCTCAGATCAGGCAACACTAAAAGGATTTGAGCATTCACTTGGAGTATGGCAATCCTGCATGGAGATCTGTCTTCTGTTATGAGTATCCTGACTGTTCTGTGATGTGTTACATGCTCACAGTGATTTTTTTTTTATGAGAAATTCAATAGCCATTTCAGTAACAACAAATAACAGCACTATGACTATTTTTCCCAGAACAGAAAACTCATTTTCTGGCCAGTCTAAATTTGCAAATATGCCTAAATTTAACAATTCTGAGAATTAAACGAGAATGCTGTTTCCTTGCTATGTTGGCAAGTTGCAAATTTCTGTTTTAAATTTCAGACAGAAAGAGAAGAGAAAAATGTTGGACTTTTATAATCCAAGTTGCATAATCTGTCAAGAACAATGATTTGCTTCTGGCAAATGCTGATACACTTTTTTAGCAAGGCTATGCAATACCAGCTCGGTGAAGAGAGCAGAATCCTGCCCTCATCCGCCCCATGAGTCAGACATTGCAAAATGAAGCTTAAAAGCAAACACAAAAAGAGAAAAAAAGTGTCATCAGGATGACAGACAATCACACCTATTTCATTTAGGTAATCTAGAATACAGACTTTGCTTTTTTAGACTATGGCTGATAGATCTGCAGCTCTCCTGGAGTAAGAGTGACATCTCAACAGCAGCTTCACTCCAAGACATATTTTGAGTATTTACACCATGCATACTCTCTTCCCAGTCCTTTCAGCTTTGCTGGAGCATCTCACTAGCACATTCATGCAGGAGGATCTACAGCTCTTCAGCCTCAGCAGTAGTTGTTCCCTCAAGGGCAGGCTGACAGCATGGTGCTCAGTGTCTGCACAGATCCCTTAGTTTGGTTCCCTTCCCTTCTCAGGGGTGCAAGTGGGTCAGGCTCTGTTTGGTGTGACACATTCCAGCACATTTCTCCTAATGCACCCATGTTCATGACATCTTCATATAACATGCTTTTTAAACAATGCACAGCAGACCCAGCACCTGGATATAAAACCCTTTTTTTTTTTGGTCTTTACCTCTTCTCCTACATTATTTGCATCCTGCTACGATCCATCTCCTCTTATTTAAGAGGACAGAAATGTGACTAGTAAAGCATATTATGAACTAGAATGTTTCACAAAAAAATCTGCCAAGTGCTCCATGGCCAAACTAATTATAACTGTGCTCTCTCCGGATTGATGAAGCTAAATAGAGACATATAAACTGTCTTTGAAAATAGAAAAACAGGCAAGTGAAAAATGTTCATATGGAGGAATAAGCATAGAGCATTGAGGCTTCAGGAACAGCAGTTTATAGACCCAGTTACTACTACATACATTTTAAATTTGAATGCCTCCTCAGTATTCATGAAGTGTACCACAGTTCAATAGTTGTTTTCATGAGTTGTGCCTTCATTAGGTGAACAACATTAAACACCTGGATACTGTTCAAGCTAGTCCTAAGGGGCAAATTTTCATGACAAATGAGCTGAGATAAATTTTACAACTGGAAAAAAAAAAAATCTCAAATTTGCAATGGTAAATTTACTACTTGTTTCAGAGATATAAAATAAAGCAACAAAGACACAAAGTTAATATTAATATTACTTCTACAAAATCCCCACAGAAAAGCTTTCAATTGTCTGTGCAAATAAGAACACTTTCAAACACCTGAAGGAGAGTAAATATTTATTGACACATGCACTCTTTTTCCTCATTTCAGGTTAATGGGGTTAATTCCCCACTATCTTTGGAAATTTCTGTATGTTCATTATCAGGATGACTTCTTATGCCTTTTATCACTAACATTATCTTACAGACTTTGTTCAATTTTTTTTTTTTCTTGAGACTTGTAGTGTGCTTTTTTTGGTTCTTATTTGGATAATGTTCCATTGGAGATGTTACCAAATATACTTTTACCTACCCTGTCCCCTCTTTGGGAGACTTCCTTGTTCAGTGCTGAGTGACAAGTGCCTCAGTGCATGCACAGCCCTCTGGCTCAGAGTCAGTCAAAGTTTTTTCCCCACCCAAAAGCTTTGGGAAGGCACAGAGATAGGTAATTATAGAAAGGCCTCTTGCCCTGCAGGCCTGCCATGACTTCCCACAGCTCCAGCCATTCCTACTGCTTGTGTGGGAAGGATTGATTCCCCTCTGGGTACTGCTATCATGACAGAAAAATATTTTGTATATGAGGTTTTCCTCTCCACTCACAGCTGGCCTCATCCAAATGGCAGTAAGATAATACTGTCTAGTTGAGTAACATGTACACACACAAACACCCCTTGAATGGTAGGCACTCTCCAGGCATTTTCTTCTCTGCTTTTTTTTTTTTACTATCTTTCTGGTTTATTATACCCTAAACAAGTCCTCCCTCAGGAGGCCTTCCAGCTCTCTTCCCAGATGCCAGTGAGCCTTTCATACTTAATAAAACTTAAAAATTAAAGCAATGAATATTAGAAATATCCATCTTACTTGATTAGCTATTCCATAGCGGACTGTAACCCTTTGAATGTGGTTGGCTAATCCCATTAGCTGGTCAAGCAATTTTCTCTACTGCTTCTAGGAGTACAGAGCTCACTAGAAAATACATTTTGAACCATGCTCACCCTTTAGATTAGATTAAGCTGCCTATACAACTCCAAAGTGTTTCTGTAAAGTTTAAGACCTATATAGTAATCCCTGTATTTTTCACAATTCAGTGGGTAGGCACTGTTCCTAAAAATTGCTACAGGCTCAGTTTCACTTAAAGGTTAGACCCTCCTCCTAAGTACCGATTATTGTGGAATTACAGGCCAAAGGAACAATGACTTCCTTTAAAGATTACTAAAATGATCTTTTTCCTTATAGAAAGAATGAATTCCATCAAATTTGTTTTATTATCAAATTCAAAGAAGGCTTGAACAGGAGCTGGTTTGCTCCTCTGGATTGCATTTCAATGACTGCTTGCCTTTGCTGTGCAGAAAGTTGCAGACTGACTCTCCTGTGCTGGTCCCCATTCATAAAGAGACTGGTTTATTGCTGTAAGCTCATGCTTCTATCCCTCCTTGGGAAAACAGGGGAAGAGAGAGGACAGTCAGAGCCTGCATCCTGCAGCCCAGAACATAACATTCCCCTTCCCAACTAACCACTTGAGACCACTTCCTTGTCAAAGTTGGTTAATGGGTTCAAGGCATGGGCAGGCTCCAGGGGATGCTTGGATCTGAATCCAATTTTTCCCTTGGTTTGAAGGTGGAGAAGATGGTTCATTATCAACATCAGTTATTACTTTCTTTTTTATCTGCACTATAAATGCCAATCCCTTCAGGCCCCCACAGCAAAACTAGAGGCCAAGTGGTAGGTTCTGCACAGAACAAAGTAAGACACAGTCCCTGTTCAAAAACCACGCAGGGCAGATAGGGGACAGGAACACAGAAGGAGAACAAATAAAACCACATGTTCAAAACAGAGATATACAGCACGAGCATATAACCATCAATTCCTAAGAAAACTGTGCTAAAAATCTCTCATAATATAACTCAGCACAACAGGCTGCAGACAGCTGAAGAACCCAGTACAGCTCACAAAGTAAACTCTTATCTATATGGATTCACTTTAAGAGTGCAAGAAAGCAAATCAGTACCAAAGCTGAGCTATTTACATCAGATAATAATGCCAAAACCACATTATGCCACTCTGTACTATATGCCTAAACAAAGGATGCTAGAAGAGCAGAAGGAAGATACTTGAAATCAGTAACTAGAAAGGCAAATTATTTTAATTTTTAAAAAGTGACATCTTGAAGTGTTTTCATGAAAGGTTCATAAATTTGCTGAAATTAAAGCTTAGTTCAGCTCAGAATATTCTTCACAGGTGAATTAGTCAAAGAACATGAGGCTGCTAAGAAGATGTTCTCTGAGATGAACCCTAATTTTAACAATGCAAAACATACTACTGTACTGACAGAACACTCCTTTCAGTGACCACTGTTCCAAAAAATGCTACTTTTTATAATGTGTGCGTTCTCTACAGTTTCCAAGAAGCACTAAAGTAATAGTAAATATTTGGTTGGAGCAGCCTCAGTGCACAGATCACATACTCAGAGATTTGAGAGCTCCGAGTCAAGAAAATGCTTCAGTGAATGCCCAAGTTTGAATATTTACACATCAGCTGCCTTCTTTCCCCATAGTTGCTCCCCACAAGGGAGTGTGTGACACACACTGTGCACAGCCCAGTTGATTAGACAGGCTCTGCTCCAGCTAAATCAAAACCAGGTACTGCTGTGAATCTGGGAGTGTCTGCAGAACAATGTAAAGGCCTTATTTTCATAACTAAAATGTTTTCATAAGTCATACACAAGTGAGGACTTAAGTGGAAAAAGGGCAGACTGAAGAAAATACACTGCATCACAGGTATGCAGAAAAATCAACTGTAACATTTGTCCAAGAGAGAAGGTAAACAGGGCTTGGATGGGTAGGTTCTTCAATAATCCCCATGGAGATCTTTAATAGGAAATGCATATAGAAACATGTTTGTCTACTTTGAATAATAAGGCCCACGTTTTCATAAAGTCCGGCACACCAAGCAGAGCACACACAACACAGAGGAAAGAACAGAGACACAGACCACAGGCGCTCACTCGCACCCAACATTGAGCTTGACAGGGAGCAAACAGACAACAGCAAAGCTCCCTGAGCACAGAGGGCCTTGTGTGGCCACACAGATCTCTGGCACAGGAGTGAGGAGGGGTGCTAGCTCTGAACACCTGCCGAAAATGAGCCATGTAGTGCAACACTGATGTGGCTAAGCAGCCCCATGGCCATGCTGATTGATGTCATCCTGGGCAATGCCACAGGAAGCTCTGAATGTTACCAAGGCAGTAGAGGTCTGCCTCTAAAGGCTGCTGCTGGGTACATGCGCTGCTGTGCTGTTTCTTAGCCATCTCCAAGTCCAGACTGGTTCACTGCTGCTGTCTGTAATTTGGAGAAGTCTAGGGAGCCAAAGCACCACAGCCTGGAGTCATGTTGTTTGCAAACTTCATCACTTCTGGCCCTCAAGGAGCCAAGCTGAGCTCTGGCACAATTGAGGATCTGCATCACTTGGTATTAGAAATGCTGGCCACTGCAAGAACTGAGTCCATAAGCAGGAGAATACGAGTAGATTCACCTCATTGCAGACACACCTTTTATCTACTTAGCAGCATTTGACACATTAAGGGAGCCAACACATGTGGAAGAGAGAATGCATTTCAAGTCAGTGATATTTCCACTACAGTACTCAGAGTTAAAAATGCATTAGCAGTAACTTTCCATCTATCAAAAGCATGAGGCAGGAAGCAACACTTGCCTGGCAAAGTCTAAGAATGCTATTAAATGTGCCGGAGGCAGGACTCTGTCCTTTTTTATGACACATTTGCATAAGTAGGACACTTTCACATAAGTCTACATGGCTCTAGGGCAGCATAACTTGCCACCTCTCTACCTGACTTCCACTTGGATTGTAGGACTACCAAGCATAAAAAGCTGATTAAATACGTTTTATAAAAAAACATTTATACCCTGACACATACAATATTTGCTTATTATTTGAATTTCTATAACATACAAAGAGCAAGTAATTATAACGTCACTGGAATGACTGCTGGGGGTACAAAGCTACCACACATCAGATGATTCACAGAAACTGTACAAGCACACACTATCTGCTCTCAGTGAATAGAAGGGTCTTAGTTTGTGCTCAAGGCATGAAAATAACTGTTTAGCAGTAAGGCCTGGAAACCCCACACACCCATTTGGACAACCCTCCCTCCATAGGAGGGGTCACTGAGTCTCCACCTTGCCACAGACTTTCCTTTAATTTGCAAACAAGGGAACTACCTACCCTCTCCTTGTTCTTTCCCTGTTACACAGAAGTAGAGATCACTTGCTATTCCACAACAGCAGTTCATACTTGCAGTTCCCCAGTTGATGCAAGAAATGCAGCTCACAAGGCCAGCAGACAGCTGAGGGTGAAAGGAATTAGCTGTAGGAATTACCACTCCACAGTTCCATCTCATAAAACTCTAAACTGGCCCATTCAGAGAGGCTGTGAAGTTTGTTACAAAAAGCTAGCAGTCAGAAGTTCACCAAAGCCTGTCACGTCAGAAGCTGTGCATGGCCCAGCACTGAGTGGCCAGGGCTTTCCTGGTTTGGCTATCAGAGCTCCATCTGCATTAGCTGCTACTTCCCAGGGGCTTCTGTGTTTACAGAAAAAACACTTACTAGAGTCCAGTATCCTGTGTGCACTCATTTAACTTTTCTCTGCATACTTAGCCCTCTGCAGAAGACTTCTGTAACAGACTTTGAAAGAACCTTCTTTGAAGTGGCGTTAGGTAGGAACCAGCCACAGGCACACTTGCTCCTGCTCTCCACGGGAAGAAAGCAGGAGGGCAGGCAAATACCCTTGGTGTCACTACTTTTCCTGCTCTTCTAATGAATGCTCCTCACAGCTGCCTTTCTGACAGAAAGCCTGCAGTTTCTTTACATAATGACTTCAGAGTAAATTGCATGGGGATCAGAACAGAGAGAAAATTATGACTTGCAAGTACAGTTCCCTGTCAAAGGCTTCTTAGTTTTTTTTATTTGGATCATACTTACCATGTTTCTGATGATACAAACATAAATGTGTGCAGTAGTGCCTTTACCACAACTAGCTGTTACTCTGGAGTAAAGTCCTGTGGGCAGCCAGGTGCCTAACTGTGATTAGAATAAAAACAAGTTTCCTTGTCATTTCTTCAGGATGCCAGAAGTTAGTCCTAAAATCTGGTACCTGTCAGTGAATTTTAGATACTACTTGAAAGCAACCCAGAACTTTAGAAGTAGGCAAACTGTCTTTTATATCTTCTTTAATGTCCCTGTTGAGTAATATTCTTAAGGAATTGTTATGGGCATCTAAGGATTTAAGCAATGTAGATTCTCCTCAGATAATGTTGTTCTTGCACTCAGTGAGATGGTCAAGAGCTACTGCAAGTCTTGCCTAGAAGCACTTGGAATGGCAAACCTAAATCTATTACTGAGGACAGGGGAAGGAACTGAAAGCAGCTGTTTAAAAATGTAGTAACTAGCTTTCTGCTGACAGAAGTTCTCAAGATACTAAAAAAGAAAAATTTCTTCTGTTCTTGAATCCAAGAGATGCTGTGGGGTGAGCCAAGAGAAAATTCTCCTTGGGCTTTAAAAACAATAGGATGAGAGTCATAAACTCCTCCACTCATTTCTTGCTATACCTTGGGCTCACTTCACCTAACTTTAGCCACCTAAATGTTAGGGTAGGTTAAATGTGTTTAAATCTAGTTTAAACCTGTCCTCAGGGGAAAGAGAAAGACTTCTCTAGAATGCAATTTTCCTGTCCTATGGCAGCTGTCTCAGGTAACCAGGATAAATTGCCTCATGGAATTACCTGCTTCTTTTCAGCCTAGATGACTGCCAGACACCAGGGCTGACCCATGTGAAACAAAGGGCTGGGCAACTACAAGGTGTGTGCGTGTAGTGGGGTGATCATTAGTCAGGTTTCCAGCAAGTATAGAAAAAAGATTTCAGCTTACTCCAGAAATTGCATGGTTATGAGTGTACTCTACCTGGTTCCTGGCTTTATCACTAGGACTGCTTTCTGATCAAGAAAGGAAAGGCTGCCTCTGGGTCTTGGCAGACCCAAAAATCCAGACCTGACAGACTCCAGGCAAACGGCAAAGACATCAGTTCCTGTCTTCTGCAAACTAGTGGGGCATCAGCAGAAAGCAAAAAACGTGACAGTGTGAGGAACTTGTGCTGAACTATAGCCTAGTATACCAGGACAGCAGCCAGGGAGGCAGTGTGAGCTACAAAGGCAGTACCAATGCTAGGACTAGGTCCCAATTTCTAACACTTCCATTAGGTATTGGGTCCAGATTGCTTCATATTAGCAAGCCATCTTCTCCATTACTTATTTCATCATAGTCTGTATCATCTGCAAAAATTAGTAGCAACAGTGCAGTGATTTCATCTTGACACTCATAAAAACATAAGAAGTGACAAGTGACTCCACAATGAAGGATACATGGAAATGTTACACCAGTACGGCTAGGCTTCGTGAACGAAGATCCAGGGAGTGCTCCATCCATGCTCCTCCTCAGCGCCTTTTCCAAGCGCGCTGATAAAAAGAGGATAGCAGATAGCACCCTCGAGCCTGCCCAATGGAGTTTTTTTAGGTGAGACACAGCATGCACAGAGCTGGACCCACCCCTTAGTCCTAAGGTTCATCTGCCAGGGCCTAGCAAGCTTGGACGCTGGCAGCGAGGTCCTTAGGACATATGTTACCCCAGCATTATCAGCTTTACCAGCACAACTTGGAATTGAATTTAAGTGCACCTAGCCAGTCTCATAAGAATCATTTGCTGCAAACTTACAGCGATAAGCATTACCCTCTTTCATTTCTTCAGCATTAATTGCTCTGTTATTTTGTCATAAAAGTCAAACATCTAATTTTTAAAATAGTGGCATAACATCAGATTTGTTCTAGGCTTCTGGAAATTGCACAGCTGCCTTAGTCTTATTAAAGTCAACACAAAGTTTAAGCATGTAAGCTATATGTTAAATGGAATAACTGAAAAGAAACAAACAATCCCCCCCCATGGGTGGCTTTAGCATGAGTACCAAATTATGCAACATTTTAATTTCCTAACTTACAATTCACATAGATGTGGACTAATAACACTACCAGGATTTCTTTCTCTCCCTATTCTTCCCATATCACATTTCTACAAGCCCTAGCTTCTGACTTACACCAAAGTACTGAGCACTTAGGGCATCATTTTATGAAAACTTGAAATAGGTTGTGATTTGTTTCCTCAGTTATGTCACAGATCTTAGTTTTAATTTTGGAAAATAATTAAATGGAAACCCCTCAAAACATTCAAGTGACCAAGTTGCCACAGACACCCAGCTGCATTTTGAATCACTAGGATATAAAGCTTTGGGGAGAAGTAGAAAGCACAAGCAAGCAAGCAGAATGGCAGATATATTTGTAGGAACCACACACGTCTAGGTTGATAAATATATCTGTCTGCATAGGCATTTATCTAACAAAAAGAAACAGATAAAAAGTGCAAAGAGAAACAGTAATTGTAAATAACAGTCTCTGTTGCTCTCATTTCATTCTAAAATCAGGCAATTTGATTTCTGAGGTCTTGATCTACGTTTTCTATTGCAGTCTATTTATTCCAAACACAAGAAGTCAAAGCATCTACAGAACTTCAGTCTATTATTAACCTTGGGACTAGCAGCTTATTAGAAGTCATAGGTTGAGTATTCCAATTATCAGCCAAGGAGATGGAAAGAAACAAACACTGTGTCAACCAACAAGGGTCTTGCACTGCATGCAGCACAATCTTGCTCTGTCTAGATAAGTGCCTACTATTTTGGAATGGCGTTCTCAGAGGATGGAGATTGGGGTTATTGTGCTCTTATTCAAAAATTCTTGTATATTTGTCTCTGTTATGTAAATCCCTGTACTCATCAGGGATGAGAGCTATTAATAGATCACAAGGACTCAGAAAAATTGCGTATTTCTCTTCCTGTACTACTTTAGACTTTGATACTGTAAACACTGATGCACATTTAAAAATCCACAATTTTGCAGTAGTTAAATGTGCAAGTGTCTACGCCAAAATGCAAGCATGCTGTATTTTCTGCCTTACTTTTCACCTGCTTACAAAGTTACTTTTTCATTTCGAACATCAGGCTTTTGTACTGCAGCTTGGAAATTCTTGCTTTTGAAAACTGCCAATTACACAGGCTGTGCCATTTACAAGCTTCAAACCCATGTATAGGAACATAACCCCTTCCAGTAGCCTGATAAATTGTAAATATTAGCTATTTAATGTCACACAGAGATCACAGTTGTTAGCTTGTGTGACAAATTCTCTGAGTTTGGGACAGATAATCTATGTGTTTGCATATATATAAGAGCTCTGTGTTTTACAGCACCTTGACTGCCTTTTTTATTACTTCCTACTTCTATCTTCTACGCAACTCTGTACCCACAATCATGCATTTATGCATGATTTTCCCTGCTTGTATGCAAATAGCTTACTGGTGGGATCATAAATGAAGCTTTCTCTGCAGAAAAACTAAGTGGTATGAAGAAGCTGAAGCTACTCTTTTCCCTTGTGCCAGTCTTTGCTCAATCATACACACTGCAGCCTTTGACCCTTCCTAGTGAATTTGTTAAGCTAGTGCAACGTGGAGAGAGTTGCATTTTCCGTTCCAGGGAAAGAAATCATGTCTAAGACTAACTATTTTTCATTCACTAGTGCAACTAACAAACTTGCAGCGTGGTCTTGTTTTCTACCCACCATTAAACAACAAGTTTGTTGAAAATCATTGGCACTGCTACAAATGCTGATATAGGCACTACAGAGAAACGTTTGAGGTATGTATTTCCCCCTAAAGGACTGTTAGGTGAATCTGAATCAGTGATCTCCATAGATTATTATCTATTTTTCATACTCACTTGCAGTGCACTATAGCTCAGAATTATTTATCCAGATCTGTACTCAGGTATACAGTGGATAATGATGGTATCATATTGAGAAGAAACAAATATCCTTAAGACAAAATGGAAAACAGAATATTCTGCACTAAAATATCCTTACTAATAGAAGCCACAAATGCCTCATACAACTGTACAGTGGCAATTCCTGTGCCCCACTTGGAAGACAAGCCCCCAAAAGAGATACCAGTTAGGGAGAGGTAGTAAGAATTATTATACTGCATACAAATGAGCTGTGGAAAACATTCATATTGCTCCTGAAGTGTCACAATTAAAATGCAGAATGGTATAACAACATATGAACAGTGCTATAAAAGCACAGCACATCAGCACTTGGAAAATATTTTTCTTTATATATTTTTTATATCCAATCACATTGTTTAGTGACTCAGCAAGAAATAATGCATATTTTTTAAAAATAGCAAAAAAAACCGAACAAAGCACAAGTTCTAATCTCTTCACACACCCTAAAAACATAAATAAATACTAAGAAGGGATTGTTCTGCAAAGCAAAATGGAGAAGCCCCCAATGTGGAACAGCTGCATAGTGCAACAGTAACAAGAAGAGTAATAAGATCTGAATGTCATATCATAATATGATCCTCTACAGAAACAAAACACTCTATGAATAATAGAACACTCCCATTCAGAATTACAGTCTCATTCTTTTGTATTTTTAACCTCTCTTCTTATGTGATAAGGAAGGTACCCTTGACTGCTTTGTACTTCTATCCTCTTGAAGCTGAAATGCACTGGCATATCATCTATGAGGTACAGGAGAGACTTCATTAGCAATTTCAGGTTCAGGATGCTCTGAACTGACATCTCTCATGTGCATCTCCTTGTCACTTTACCATTCCTTAGCACCAAAAAAGAAAAAAAGATAAAATCCTGTCAACCACTCTTCTAGACATGAGTCTCTAGATAGAAAAACAATATTTTAAAACCAAATCCTCTAACCAGAAAAGGCAATTAGAAACCTGGTTAGTAATGCACAGTGATAATATTCCACATGGATTCTGAATCTAGAAGCCCAGTATTATATAACTCTGACCGGTTCCTTTCTCCCACACAAATAGTAAAAGCAAGCTGCTTAACTATAAAGAAATCTACCTACAGAGTAACTGGAATATTTGTGAACAACTAAAACTTTATGGAAGTACTCAAAAGTAGAATTACACACCACTGATTACCATGACACCCAGAAAATACATCGCGATAAACACAGAATAAGCTTCTAGTTCCCTAATTCTTAGTGTAGAAAAGCAGTTATTTGTTTATTGAATGTCCTTACTATGGTACAAAGAAGGCTTATGTTACCCAATCAGTTCTTTTGGCTTGAAAATATCTTATGGTGATCACAGAAATAAGAACCTGCTACTTACTGGCAGTCACAGGGAGACAGGACAGTTCTTGCAATGATGATATTTTCCTTTAGGAGATATTCTAGAAGTTCACCCCTTGTTTTCTCCTTGAATAGACAAAATGTAAAGGTCTACCATGCTGAAATTTGACAATCAGGGGGGCAGGTTTCACATTTTAAAACAAAAATATAAACTTGATGGAAAGACTGAAATTGTAAACAAGCCAGATGTTACATGATTGGAACACCACTTTTAAAAAACTTGCAGCTTGACATGGTAAAAAAAAAAAAAGTGCTTTTTAAATACTGTGGTCAGAAGACAATTCTTTACACAGTGAAGTTTAACTTTTTTTAATTAAAATGTTCAGATAAGGGCTAATACCAAATGTGTAATAGCTTCTTTACTTTTCAGTTTTATATATTGCTCCTAACAGTTTCATCTAGAAGATAGAAGGCACTTTGCATTCACAAAATACCATGAGAACCATTAATCATATAATCCTCACTGTCTGCTCTGTAATATCTATTAGTAAACCCATTTCACAAAGAAAGAAACTGAAAAAGCTAGACAGGTTGAACACAGGCAAATCTGGATTTACGCTTAAACCTTTCTAATTTCACTCACAACTCAGCTCTGCACTGCCTGGACTCCACACAGCCTTCTCCAGTAACACATCTGCAACTTCTCAACGCTTACAGGCTCTCTTATTTCCAGGTCATTTTGGTTATTCCAGAATAAGGAACTGAACACCTGAGAACAGAAACTCAGCTAATCGGAGGCTCTGCCCAGCACAGGAGCAGCACAGGACACACCTAGCCAGACAAACCACCAGATATTCCTTTCTGCCAGAGATGTAACCTAGGACTGAGTTTCAAATGCCTGTGGCCCAAAGACTGGTTTAATGCAACACCACTGTGTGACCTTGGTCTAGCTTTACCAAGAAAACCCTTGCTGAGCTGTTGTAGAGACCATGAGCTAAATCCCTGCAAGATAAAAAGAGTTAGAAGACCAAAGTGTAATTTTTGAGTTAATAAGCATTAGCTACTCAAGTGAAAAAAAAAAAAAAAACAAACCATGAAAATATAATAAAACTATAAGGAAAAAAAAGGGCAAAAAAGCAGAAGGCAGAAACTCAGCAAGACTGAGGATTAGCCTTTTCCAAAAGAATCATAGAATGTTAGGGGTTGGAAGGGACCTAGAAAGATCATCTAGTCCAACCCCTGCCAGAGCAGGATCACCTAGACAGGAATGCATCCAGGCAGCTCTTGAACATCTCCAGAGAAGGAAGATGATGATAGAGGTTAACACTTCCCCTCCCTCCTGCTCAGCCACCAGAAACTCTTTAGTGTCTCGTTTCTGGTGGTTAGCATACTAATGCTAAATACATTATGCTGTACGCTGAAAGAGTTAGCACAATTAAAAACCCCCAAACAATGCAACATTAGCACCTGCTAGGAATATTTGGGATTCAAACATTGTTAGAGTCTGCAACAAGTAGAATAAACCAGATAGATATCCTCCCATAATATACATACTAACAGCCAGGTGTCCCTAAACATGCCTTGTTCCTCTTTCCTCTTCAAGCCAGCATAAAATTTCCTCTGGTGTGTGAGAACATACACTCTAGGTTCAATCACCTGTAACTTCATGAAGTGTTGAAAAAATGTTTGGCTTCAGGTGTGAAAGCAAAGTAAGATATTTTAGTAATTGTTTTGAGTAGGTTTAAAAAATTTATTAGAGTATTAGAGGTCTGTACAACATCTAAAAAACTGAGTGTGATCTCCAACTCTTCAAATCCAGATATCATTTGAAAGGCAATTCAATTCATTACTACTCTCCTTTGCATGACAGCAACTTTTCTATGCCAAGATAACAGATCCACAACTTAAGTAAACAGGAGGCTCTTCTTAGTCAAGAATATCACATTTTATCTCACAAACTCAGATGTGGGAGACACTAATTATCTAAACATTCTTTCTTTATTCCTTTTTCAAAAACCAATCTAGTAAAAACTTCACTGAACCAACAGCATGCAAACATATAACACAACATAGATTTGAACTTATAGCCCAAGATGCTGAATTTCTAGAATCAATCTCAATGAAATTGAATTTGACTTCAGTTTTTGTGTCTCTTTTAGCAATAATAATCTGTAGCTTACTACACTTCCCTAACAGGAGTATTGAGTCTCAAGGCTGACTTTGAAGAGCCAGGGAATGACTACACAAAAATGGGAAGTGAGCCAAATAATGAATTCTTTTTTCCTACCATTTCATTACATTTAGACATACATGGAAAT
Source organism: Bucco capensis (assembly GCA_013396975.1). Classification (NCBI taxonomy): domain Eukaryota; kingdom Metazoa; phylum Chordata; class Aves; order Piciformes; family Bucconidae; genus Bucco; species Bucco capensis. The sequence goes on from VWZO01007210.1 coordinate 896,911, forward strand.
ATACAGTCAAATATCATTCCAAGGTTTCCTTTAATCAGCCTAAACAAGCAATGCCCAGCAGATGTCTAGTGGGTAACAGTCAATAACAAGTCATGTCTTGGACTGCTGTGTTTCCCGACTGCCCCAGACCATTTGATTTCTCTTAGCACACTTTAATTCCCACAGTAGAATCTCTGCACAAATATGTAAGTAAAGGGCTCTTCACTGCTGGGATTCTGATATCTCAGACTGAGCTTTTTTGGTTAGCACTTGACTATGGGTTTGGGGTTGGTTTGGGGTTGTTTGGGGTTCTTTTTTGGTTTGTGGTTTGTTGCATTTGTTTGGTTGTTGTTTCATTTTTCAAATTTGGGTTTTTTTTCCCCACTGTGCTTTGTATTTTCTAAGAGTTCTCCAAGGTCACTATAGAGCTTTCAATGAATTGGCTGAGTTTCGGGTCAGGTCCTATGGAGCTTTCTTAACTAAGGAATAGCACAGCTCCAGGCTCCAAACAGCAGGTACACAACAGTAATATACTCACTCTAGGCAATTTTATCTACTGATTTTAAGGGCAGAGAAGAAAATATCTTAAATAGTTCTTGAAATCTTGTGACTTTACATGATCAAGCAGACAATGTGACACCAGATGGGAATATAAATAATGTGCCTATAACTTTCCTTGAAGCAAGACAGTCCGATCTGAGTAATAAAATTATGGATATCATGTAAAATAAAATTGAGACAAACTATATGTAAGAAGTAAATTTCAAACGTATACCTAAGTAATCTATTTCCACATAATGCACCTAAAACTTTACTAACTGTAATAGCTGCAACAAAAACTAGACTGATAAACTCTGAAAATGCAATGTTTCCAGCAAAAAACTGCAGCCATTTTGGGTGCAGGTGGCTGCTCATTTCAAGTGACTAAATAAGCAAAACAGAACTTATGTCTGTATAGTACAGAGGCCAAATTTTAAATAGTTCCAAACTGCTAAGTTTCTGGAAGTCGGAAGTTGATTGTATTACCAGTCAATCATTCTCAAGGTGCTGCTCCAAACCCCAATTACAGATACTGCTCATAAAGAAAAGCCTGAGAGTTTTAAACATGCATGGGCAAGAATCCCTATGTAGTTTTATTAACATCAACTCAGATGGTGAGATAAACCATATCTGCTTAATGCTAGCGTTGGATCAGGAACAACCTGCATACATATTATGGCTAAAACTGTCACCTCCAGCCCTAGTGTTCTCCCCATAACTATGTTTTCTGCCATTCTTGTTCCAGCATTGTAACCAAGATGTAGACTCACTTTGGATAGTAAGGATGAAGAATTGAATCTTCTTATTTGATCCATAAAGTACCTACTATGCCTCAGGGCATTACAAACTAATAAAATCCAACTATATACTATCTTTAAGACATGTAAAGCAAAATACTTTTCTTTTTTTCAATTGCCTCTTTGAAGGACCTAAACATAATTCATTCAACTGTACTCACTGTTAGTTTACATTAACTAGTAATCCACTGTAATGAATTAAAGCTATTGGCTTCAGCATCTTTGAGTACAGCAGCATTATGAGTCAAAGCTATGCCATGAAAGCTATTTTCAGAAGCACTTGTATAACTTACATGGCTCATTTCAAGACTTGTCAGAGACCTACATCTTGAAAAGTGCTACACACAAGTTGGTCTGGAAGTCAGAATCTAACATTTCTTCCTCCAGGTTCCTCAAAACAGTCAGTTTTAGTTTTAACCTCAGCCATTATTTTTCCCACTGCAAAAAACAGCTTGCTTATTTCTACATTTGGGGATCCTATATGTTAAACTGTTCCATTCATTCTTAATTGCTTTCAGGCAGACTGTAGAAGGAACTCAAGATCTAACAAGCTCTCATGTATGAAAACCTCTGCTCTGTTAAAAGGCCACAAAGAAATACAACCTTTCCATTTTTTGTACCCAACTGATCAATACACAGAAACTGTATTTAAAAAATTCACATTCTTACGAACATCCTTTTTGAACTTAGCTTCCCCCTGGCATCTCCTGAGTGATTATTCATAGCTCAAGACATACTTCACAACACTGTCCTAAACAGTGTTAAATTGGCATTCTCTGCTCCACCAGGCAACCTATCTAGATGTGTAAAGAAAAATCAAGGCAGTCACAATTATTTATGGTTGATAGACACTGGCAACAAGAAATTGCAACATAACTCTTGGAAACTCTATACCTTGTTGGAACCATAAAAAGATGAAGCTTCATAGAAAATTCATTATTATGATTAGAAGGAAATAACCACCCCAAGTCAAACAATTACCTCAGCAATCAAATGTCACTTAAATTGCTTGATTCATCTGACATACCTCTAACACAGAATACATATTACTATAATAAATGAGGAGTACAACCAAGATTTCAGAGGCACTCCACTACAGCTTGAGAAAAATCAACTTAAAATGAATTTAGATCACAGAATCGATATCTAGGGATTAACTAAGGATCACCGAATCCTTCATTATTGATCCACCAAAATATCATCCTTTTACTATGCAGCACACAATTACTTGTTATTTTTTACAAATTCACACAATAAGAATCAACAAACTGTACTGATTAAATTTCAGTGCTGTATAAATTGCATGAGGAATTAAAGTCATCTCAGAAATGAGAGCATGTTTGTTACACAATTCATAGGCTTCCTGCTCTTAACTGAGGATATCAAATGCATGCTTGCTTCCTTGTCATCTCATTTCAGTCTGAGTTTTTGATACTAACCAGTCCTCTACACCATCTCCTAACACAGAAGTATATTTTAAAACCAAAAGTAGTCAAAGTAACTCTATTAAAAGGTTTCACTATATATTTCTACTTTGTAAAGACAACTGGCTGATGGTTGTTTTCTGCTAAAAACCCCATAAACAGACTACACTGTATTTGTTCATTCCAATCTCTTATCAGCGACTAACTGCATTACATAAAATGAACACTGCCACTCAATTCACTGTAATAAATTGTATCATGCTAGAATATGCTTTTTCTCTCAGTTTTGCACCTTACGCTTAAAAAATATTAAATAGAATATGACTGGTAAAAAAGAAAAGGCTTTTCTGACAACAACATTAAACTTAAATGCTGTTTTCTATAAAGAAGCTGCATCTCTACAGAGCGTGCAGCTTCTCGCTGTCAAAGAAAGTTCTAATCTTGCACTCAGGACTGAAAGGCCCTGGCTGAAAAATACAGGACATAGCTGAATTAAATTTACGTAAGAGCTTTCAAATAGTGGAGGCTACATTATTTAGCCACACTGAGAAAAATACTATAAAAGCTATTAATCTAAGAATCTACCATACTCAGAGGAATAAAAAGTGCATTATAAAGATATAGCCAACTGGTTTTGAGCAAGAACCAGTCAGAAAGCCTAGGCCATTTGTTATCTATGCTGCTTTCCCTGAAATAACAATTCCTGCTATTTTATTTTCTATCAGAATCCCACAGGGATATTGTCAATGGGTGAGCACGTTTTAATCTTCCATTTTTTTGTGTCAATCAGAACAGTGGATGTCAAAATCATGCCACAGGTATGATTATTACAATAGTCTGAACCAGAAATAGAGCAGACATTTTATGTCTGTTTATATTTGTCTGGTCTCGTATCCACAAGCAGAAATTGATTGATCTATAACAAATTTCTGACCAAATTGCATTGAGATCCATTAGCTATGAAGTTTGTATAACCAAAAGCATTTGCACCAGAAGAATTCAATGCAAGCAACAAAACAAAGGAACACATGAATGTTGAGCTCATGAGTATTCTTAGCACAGGCACATACAGGTTTTAGGTTTCTAACTAGATACAGTCCCAGAGAATGTAGTCACACAACAGGGGGGTGGGGGGGAGGAGTCAGAACAAGTTTTGGATAACAGAATTTTGTAACATTGTATTTGTAAGAATAGAAAAAAATAGGAAGCTTCCGAGTGTGCAAAATAACAACCCCACAACACAGAAATGATAGAAAACATAAAATGAAAGTGCTTTATAGCTAATTTTAAAAAATGATAAATTAAATTAGGCAGTTAGGAGAGGCAAATACTCCCACTATCCTGCTAAATTATCCTGTCTTATATCTAGAAATCAGCCTCCCAAGCTTCTCAAATCTCACCTTGTGAGGCACAGTTCCCAAAGGATGCCTATAAATACAGCCTTGCTTGACAAGCTTTCCACTCAAATAAAAAAAAAAGCTGTTGCATTGCAAGTAAATTTAATTTCTAAAATTTCATTCCCTAGCACAATCCCTCTCTGTTTTCAACTTCAAAAGTAAGACAAAGAAAAAATAAATCATTACTTGGAGGCAATAAAACAATATGGTTTATAATGTTCCTTTTTCTGACCTTTGAATGCGTGCAGTTCTCTCTGAACTTACTTCAGTGAGCTGTGCAGTGGTTGGCATTTTTCAATTTGAAGCAGTAATGAAGGAGTGTAACTATGACTAATGTGCCAGAGTTGCTTTGCTCTATTCTGTCATTTCCTTGCATCATCAATGGCAATGTCTACCATGCTTCTAAAAGTACACAGTGACTCTTTCCAGCATGTTCTCTGTTGTAAACAAGCTGCAAGGATATTCACCATGGAAAACAGGTTGCACTGCAGTTTAAGGAAAGCAACCACCACCAAAAGATGAGCAAACACAGACAAATCCTAGGAATGGACAACGAAAGTTTTTAACTTTACCTATTTTTATTTATTACTACTTTTCCATTTTTTCCCCCCAGAATGTATCACAAGAGGTACATCATTTTCCAAGTCAATGTCTCTGGGAGGTTAAGGGCTGAATTCTTAGCAAACAGAAACTGTAGGAAGTGGGAAGCCTGCACCAGTGTATTCTAATAGATGGTCATCTTCAATATCTGAATTATCCTTGTAGTCTACATTTCTTCACTACAGAATTCAAGGTTAGCAAATCACAGCACATAAGCTATTTCTGCTGGGTTGCTTCTGGAAGTTGCTCCATATTGGTGCCAGCAGGGTATATTGGGAAAAGTTATACATTTAATCATACATTATCACATGAAATGGGTTCTCTTCAAAAAGGGTGGGCTAAAGAAAGTGAAAATACAGTGATGTTTGGGTCTCTCTTAGCATAGAAAGAATAGCCCCTTAAGTAACAACACTTTTTTCCGCACAGTTGGAAAGCAATCCCTGAGTCAGGATTATTTTGTGTGTTAGCTCCATATTTTCACTGACACAAATTGGAAGTATGTCTTTCTAAATAAGCCTTTTTCAGAATCAAGAGAGTATTAAATACACTGTATGTCAAGGCAGACACAAAGCATTTTTACACTGATTTGGCTATTGAAATGTTTACTTTTCAAGCACCAACTTTAAATACTGTTAAACAGCAGAACAGAATCCAAGCTTCTTTTCTAGGTGATTACAAAGCTGAATACCCTGTAAATTATTCACAATATGAAGAAATATGACTAAATAGTTAATGTTCTTAATATACTGCAAATACATTCTAAAGAAGAATTGACTTCCAAAGAAACAATCCTCACCCTCTCCTCCACCTTGGGCAGTGTGCCATTTACCACTTTCAACAAACTATAAACTGGGAAAGCTTTTAGCAGATATACAGAAATTATGCACTTCTTACTAATAACTGCAACAATTTTTTTGTTTCCTGAAAAAGTTCTGTGGAAGTTTTGAACACTACCTATACTATTACTCACCTCACAAGAGAAACATGAATAAAAGCTTGCTCCTCCTTCAAATTGCATCCTTTTCCCAAAGTATTGGGCCCATTTCTTTCGCTCAATAGAAGAGAAAAAAAATAAGGTTTTTCCTTAGACTGTAAGTCTTATCTGATTTTTTTATGTGGTCTAACTGCTAAAGTGCATGCTCTGGAGAATCAGCAGCCTTCCTAAGGGGAGGAAGCCTAGGCAATAAACTTACTCTCTGTCCCTTGCTCTGAGCATCAGCTTCTCTTCCCTGCCTTTCCCATCCCCAAATGTTTTAACCTTGACTGATGGGGTCTGATAAACCTTAGCTGGGAATAGTCTCAACATAAAAATTCATAGATATTTCAAGGAAATCGGCAGGTAGGAGGAGAGATGAGAGCTGGAGATTAGACCACACTGAGAAAGGCTGGGGACATTCAGCAGCTGCAGCCTCCGAGAGCTGCTGGGGCCACTTGGCTGCATGACTCGCAGGCATATTTGGGATGTCAGAAGACATATAATGGGATGTGTGAACCTTATATTATTCCATTCATGAACAGATAGCTGCTCTGAGAAGCATGTAATTTAGGGTTCAGACTGCAAATAGAGGTTGGAGGAGATACAAATGTGGATCAGAGAAGGACCTTCTCAACCTCCTCCCTCACACAAGTTCTGGCTATGAGAGAAGCCAACACAAGTGCCTAGAGGGCCACAACTAACCTGGAAAGTGAAGAAATGTTCAACACCACTGGAGAACAGCAGTATCTGTATTTTCTGAGCATAGAGGTGTGTGAGCAGGCAAAATGTTGCAATACTCTTCTGAGAAAGAGACACATCCTTCCCCAAGCACTAGAAGCTACAGTCACTCTCTAATTAGGAGTGTTAGGAAGGGACCGGTCCACTCTCATTTCCTCTGTGATTTTCCTTGAAATGACACATGACTAAAGGATATTTCTAGTTCTGAAATCATTAATCATACTTGTCAGGGAGCCTGCAGTGTGCAGTAAACATCTGTGTGTTTGTTCACTGATGCTTGCTTGCTTGTCTTGAAGGCTGCTTTACAAAGGTGACAATATTTGCATGGCTTTTGACACTTTATCACTACTGGATCTCACACAGTACTCTATCTCCTAGCTCACTTCACACAGTCAAAAAAACAGCACCCTACATCTTGCAGCAATCTCGAGCACATATGTTTGAGCAGACCTGATGTTTTCTGGTCTACAACTTGGTGCTGGTCAGAGAAGCTCTCCTAGCTACAGCAGCTGTTCAAGCCACATCAGGTGAAAACAGGAAAACTGTTCTGTTTCAGCAGGGAGGATATTAGAGTCTCTAATACTATTACCCAAAAGAGGTTTACTAGTGGGAATCAACATCTTGCCATATTTGTTAGAGGCTTTTCTCATCCCTATCTCATTCCCCTCTGGGCTCCCATAAAATTAATATATTAACTCAGTGCTGCATTAGTGGTACTGAAAATAATCCAGGAGTACAACTTATTAGTGTTGTGGTGCATTGTAGGGAACCTTGCTGAGACTGATGACCATAACAGCTGCCCTTCATTTGGGATAGTTGTGGGGGAATCACTGAGCTCACTTACTGACTCAGAAGGAAAAAATAAATGTAGCAGGTTTCAGCCCTGGATCACAGCTATGCCTCCACCCAAATAAAAAATAGTTTTCTGAATAGCATGAGTTAAATCTGTAGTCACACACCTGGGAGGGAGAGAAGTCAGAAACAGATTAAAAGGAAAACACAACACAACCCAGCTTCAGTGATTCTGAAACAAACTAAAATATCTGGGGTCACGGTGGCATGAGCAGCAAAATTATCTCTGGTTGATCACTTCAATGCAATGTTGGCATGGTGGGTTTTTTTCTGAGTAATCTGCAATGAATCAAAGGATCCACTGGATCAAACACAAGTCTTAACTTCCAACTGAAATAACCCCTGGAGATCCTAAATTTTGACAATTTTTTTGGCTCAAAAGACTACAAAATCGTTTTACTTACACACTCCATTATGTAGCAACTCTGGAATACTGCATTTACTGGCAGATTTGTCATATCAGCATCTAGAGAAATAACTGGAAATAAAAGCCTTTTATTTTGCTTTGGGTATTCCAGATTTTGTACTTAGAAGTTCTAGTCTCTCCAAGAATATTTTTAATTGCTTGCTCTCTCTAGCAAGTTCAGATGCTTCCTAGATTGGTTATTCTCTTAATATAAAAAAATAACATCTTGTTAACCTTAGTAATAAAGCAGCATGGTAATGAGAGAGGGAAAAGAGAAGGTCTCTTGGTTAATGAGCTGAGCAGAGACACTGGAGATGAACACTAATAGCATATCACACCATCTACTTGTCCTGCACAATCTTCCTTGGGCTCTATGGATAGTTTCCAGCTCCATAGACATAGCGTGATGAGATCTTCAATAACAACTAGGGAGTATAAAGATACTATACTAGTTTAGATAAGCAGTTCAGTGGCCATTTCAGCCAGAACTGCTGGTCATCCCTTAGGGTCCACAAACAGCTTGCTTATCTATAATTTTGTGATATATCTCCCTTGTGTTTCTGCCTAAGAGACAGAAGAACGTAGTTCACCACTCTTTTTGAGCAGTGAAGTGTGTTGCCTGTGCTCAGACTGAAATCCTTTATTATAATTTTTCCAACATTCTGAGTAGCCTGCCAGGAGATATTTAGAAGAGTAATAAATCTTATTGGTGCCAGGGATGTGGGAGAAGGGCTCAGGACTAATGCAGAGATCTGTTTTATGAGTGTCATCTGTTCTTGTTCTGCCAAAGGAAGAATGGCATATTGAAATTATTCTGCTGTAGGCAAGAACAGCCAGGACAACACATTATCCTCTGTTGGCACCCAGGGAAAAAAATAATAATGAAAAAAAAAATAGGAAAACACATTGATGCTAGTACTAGAAAATGTAACAGATGATAGCGGTGCAAGTTAAAATATTAAGTTACTCCATTACACAAGCAGCAAAAATTCCAGGGAGTTGCACACAGAAGGCTGCTATTCCTGGTTTTGTGTGGTATGAAAGATTTTCAGTAGCATCACCGCAAATAAGAATGATACCCTGTAAGCAGGAGAGTGGAAGAGACACACAAGTGGAAGTAAAATGGCTCTCTTAATTCACATGTCTGCTAATGGAGGCAGAGGAGCCTGGCACAGCTCACCAACACGTATCAACTGCCCACAAAAGGACATAATGAGCTTGAAAAGATTTTATTGCAAAATTAAAGAGATCTTGCAGATCTTTAATCTCACTTGGCAAAGAAACTGCAATGAGGGCAGATACTTCTTTCATGCTATATGAAAAGACTACAAGTGAGCATTTAAATCTTTAATGGGGAGGATATAATAAATAAAGTTGAGAATAAAGTGATTTTTCTTCTTTTTATCAGGTTTTGGTCAGCATCTACAACATCTATATGGATGATACTCATTTATGATGAGTAGTCACACATCTGTGACCACTGAACTCTTTAAAATGTCTTCTACCTAAGGAGAGTGCTGGAGGCTTTAGATAAAAATTTGAAATGACATCACTGGTAATGGGCTACAGGAACCTAATGAAGAAAATACAGGAACATAGCAATCTTGAGATATATATGTATCGGTTGTAAAGAGGAGACACTGTTATCTCTGTGTCTGATGGCCAGAAAACATAATGAGCTCAAACTGGAGCATGAAGGACTCACTGGAGAAGGGAACATTTCTCTAGTAGGGGATGACCAGAGTAGGGCTCTGTGGTAGATCACAGAATGGTAGGTGTTAGAAGAGACCTCTGGGGATCACCTAGTCCAACCCCTCTGCCAAAGCAATGGTCATCCAGAGAAGGTTCCCAGGATTGTGTCCAGGCAGGTTTTGAGAGTCTCCAGAGGAGACTCCACAGCCTCTCTAGGCAGCCTATTCCATGTTTTTCTTAATGTTTAGGTGGAACTTCCTGTATACTACTTTGTGCCCATTGCTCCTTGTCGTATCACTAGGCACTGCTAAAAGTAGACTGGACCCATCCTCTTGACATTCTTTCTGAGGGTACACTCCATCCTTTGATCCAGGTCATTGATGAAGATGTTGAACAAGACTATACCAGTACAGACCCCTGGAGAACACTGCTAGCTGCAAGCCTCCAACTAGACTCTGCATTGCTGATCGTGATACTCTGTCGTTCTCTGGCTCTGTCGTTCAGCCACTTCTCAATCCACCTCACTGTCCACTCATCTAACCCACACTACCTAAGCGTGCCTATGAGGATGTTACAGGACACAGTATCAAAAGCCTTGCTGAAATCCAGGTAAACAATATCCACTGTTCTCCTCTCATCTACCCAGCCAGTCACACCATCACAGAATGCTATCAGATTGGTCAAGCATGATTTCTCCATGAATCCATGCCGACTGCTCCTGATAATCTTTTCCTCCAGATGCTTAGAGATGACCTCCAGAATGAGCTACTCCATCATCTTTCCAGGGAAGTTAGGCTGACTGGCCTGTAACCGCCTGAGTTCTCCTTCTTGCCCTTTTTTTAAGGATGGTGTGACACTGACTTTCTCCCAGTCCTCAGGCACCTCTTCTGCCCTCCAAAACATGATGGAGAGTCTCTTAGCACTGACCAAGGCACAAGCAATTCTGCCTTGGGGCAGGGAACAGATTTGACAACCTCTGAAAACCTCTTCCAGATGTTTTTATGTAATTCTGACACAAAAACATGTTGCATTCATCGTGATGGGGAAGATGAACTGGAACAGGTTGCCCAGGGGGGTGATTGGGGCCCCATCCCTGGAGGCATTCAAGGCAAGGCTTGCCAGGGCTCTGCGCAACCTGATCCAGTCGGGGATGTCCCTGCCCACTGCAGGGGGGTTGGACTAGATGACCTCCAGAGGTCCCTTCCAACCCAAACCATTCTATGATTCCATGTAATATTCGATAAAACCATAGTGAATGGCTCCAATACCAAGATGAGACAGTGGATGAGTTCTAGATAACAGCAGATGCTAAGGAGGAGAAGTCAAAGGAAAAATGTTCTATTTTCCAGTGAACAATGATATAATTTGGAGTAGCTGGCTATAAAACAGACATCTGTGGCAACAAGGCCCAGCTGAGTTCTCATCACTGGGCACATGGTGTGCACAGAGCTGCCCAGACAGTCAACACTGTTTTGCCAAGTACAGAGGATAAACTATAGACTGGCACTCCTGAGACTTTCCTGTGATTTTATCTAAGATTGTGGTCTTCTGGTTTGTTTTTTTCCCCCAGTCATCCAGTAAGGCTTAAAGTAGCAGGCTGTTTTCTTCCAACTGCAAAATTTAGTACACATACAGATATACTTTTCAAACTTCAAAAACATCTAATTTCAGTCTGTAGAACAGACTTGACTGGTTCCTAGCATATCCACATCAAGTGACCCATCAACAGCAGAAAATAATTTTCAGTGACACAGCTTTCAAGCATGGCTTTCACCTCCTGAGAAGAGAGAGTTGCCTTGATGTAGCAATCCTAAACCCAGCACCAATTACAAGAATCAGCCAGAAAGAATCTCTTCAAAATAAGCATGAACACACAACAAGTGGTATTTCAAGTGAAATTGTCTCCTGTTTTTCTCAAGAAACCGTGGAAACTGAAGAGGGGAGCTCCAAGTGTTAATCTATTCCATGCAGTGAAAACCTCCAGATTCACAGCCCTCTTCCCTGCTGCCAATGCTCCACACACAGCACCAGTCACTTGCCTTTTTTGGGGACCACAGAACCAGTGCTGCAAGCATTGCTCATGCAAGCTCTCAGTCATGGAACTCTATTCACACACAAAAAAAACTGAAATATCAAGGTTTACATGTAACAAAGTAAGAAGAGAAAACACTGTTCTGGTTTGAGGACAAGGCACAGACAGGTGTCACAAAACTGCACTTCTAAAACAGAAAAAGTCTATTTTTCAGCATGCCAAGTTAGTGATGTTTTCACAGACTGAAATGGGATCAAATCCTCAGACAGGGCACTGTAGAAAAGCAGTCAGTGCCACTGAATTGTTCTCATTAAAACACTCTCCCTCTGCTGATGCTAACATCGCTTTTTTTTAAGAAAGGAAAAAAATCAGCTTTCATTTTCAAGTGACCTTTCAAAAAAGTCCTTTCTATGAAACATTAAAGGTATTTTTGCAAAACAAACAAACCACCACTCCCATTTCTGTGCTGGTATAACCACTGGTTAATTATAAACCTTAGTGGTGTTTTCATGTATTAAGGCAGGACTGTGCAATTGCTGACCTGGGATGAAAAGAAACAAAACAAAACCAAACAAGTATAAAGCCACAACTATCATTATCCATGTAGGCTCTCCACACAGATGCTGAGATATTAGCTTGAATTGTGCAAGTATGAGAAAGGTACAGACTGTGATAGATGAGGAGATATCACACAATGTCACCTAGCAAACAGCCATCACTGTGCTTGTAGGCAGCCCAACAGCCATGCTCATATCCAGCAGCAACATAATTATATTCCAAATTAGTTTTCTGCAATGCAAAAAGGGGAAATAAGAATGAACGTCTGGTGTGATCAAGCTACAGAAAGAGACTTGAGTATTACATTTGCTCCATTATTATAGACAGAAAACGAGGCTGTACACAACTCCAGCTCATTTCTGAAGGTTCAGGGTTCATCTTATTAGGAACAACATATTTACTGTGAACCTGAAGAGCCAGTATTGATTTGAATATAAGTGTTAATGCTTGGTTTTAGGATTCCACTTTTCCTGTGCTGTCCTAATGAGCCATGAAAATAACCTCAGCTAAATCAGAAACGCCTAACCATGGCTGAAATAGGCCTTGTAACTCAGCTATTGTTTTTGCACCAGTAACATGAAAGGAACAAAGTTCCAGCTCAGTGTTTTTGGGGACATATATGAAAATAGAAAGGGGATACGGGAACACCAAGATTGATTTTCTGTAGCAAAATGCTTAATAACAGAGGCACAATTCAGGCCTGCCACCTACAAGTAATTACAGAATCAACCAGTTTTTGTCCTTTGTCTCTTCTGCATTGTCTAAAAATGTATTAAAGGAGTTTTGGACCAGGTCATACATGCATCAAGGAAAACCAGAGTATAGTTGAGCAATATCTGAAGCAACACAGCCCTGTATCATAAACTCCATGCTCTGAAGACACAAGCAGGCTTCTCAATGACAGAAATAATGTCCACCTAACCAGTGTATCAACCTGGACTCATTACAAAAGCAAAACCACTTGGAGGATTCTTTTTAATTAATACTATTTGAAATTAGCATTTTTATATTGTTTTTTACTTCAGTGTATGACATACTTCTTTTTGATATTTTGCTAGAAAGAAAATACCTGCCTCTACACAATAAACCTAAGAACTGAGTCAACAAGCTGCTATTATTGGTGAAATCTACTTGAAACAGAGGCAACATCATTTCATTTGGACTAAATGTAGGAAGCAGTTAGCAAGTAGAATAATTGTAACAATACTGATTCATCCACCCAAATGCAGAGTTCAGGAAACGTTATTTATGAATCTGCCCACGTGGAAAGAAGCATTTTGCTAGGTAGTCCTGTCATGTAGAAAGCAGAAAGAGAATACAAACACCTTAAACCTTTTAAGTATTAGACAGACAGAAATATCCCAAAAGTTATACAATAAGAACAAAACTGGAAAAGTTGCCCTGCGAGACCAGAAACTGAGCCTTTGAGCAAAGCACTAACCAAGAAAGAGGCTTGGCCTCATAGGCAGAGAAAAGTAGTCTTGTTATCTGCTGCCTAACATGCCTAGGAAACAGGTAACAGGCTGCTTTCTTTGTGAATAAACTTGACGGCAGCAAAGAAATACCAGACTGCATCACCAGCTTCTCCTCCTCCCTGAGGAAACTGTCTGCTAGACTCCAAGTGCTGGCTACCTTCTAGGTAGCACCTTCTCAACAATAGCATTGATTTATGCCTATAGGCAATTTTAAGCCTAGGTGTTGTTTTTAAGTACCTCACTGCATGACAACTGCAACAGATAAAGGAGGAAACTATATTCTTGCAAATAATTTCCTTCTGGTTTGGTAGCAAGTTTTTATTGATACTAGGAGTGCAAAATGTCACTTTTGTGCATAAATGCTAGCTGCAAGGTGATGGTGTCTTTTAAAATGTAGGTTTTTTCTCTACCAGGACCAGACAAGCAGTGGTCCTACTGAGCTCACTGGCAAATCTGCTGCCTTCTGTAGGACCAGGGTCAGACCCATACTTGTGAATTCTGTCACACAAATAAGCTCTGTAAAATAACAACACAAGGCTGGCAGCTCAGGGGCACCATGAGGCTGATGGGGGCAGAAGGCCTTATTTCGTTTCATTTTTTAAGACATCATCCTGTCTCCTCCTTTCTACTTCCATTCCTTTTCTTTCATTTTTTTTTTTCTGTCTAAAACCTTTCTGTCCAGTGATTCTCCTTTACGCCATCCCTCATCTATTTCTCTGCTTAATTATGTCAATTTTGTCTTGTCCCAGACCACCCACTTTGCTATTGTTTGTTTTAAATAAGCACTAATTCAAGGGTGAAAACACAAGAAAGAAAAAAACAAACCAGAAAGACACAGAAAAAAGCTGATTATTGTTGCTGCTCATTTCTCGGGCTACCCCTGAATCCTGCAACATTTTCTAGCCATCAAGGAGTCGCAATAAAATATAACCCCTGATTATGAGGGTGGGAAGAACAAGTGGCACAGAAAACCTGATAATTCTCAGCTAATGGCTGCAACTACCTACCGACAGCAGGACAAAACTCACATAGTCTGTGATTTAGGGTCCTTACCAGAATGTAAACTGGTGTTATACTAACTAATAAAGAGTTGCAGCAGAGATGTGCTAATTATATTTTTCCACTTCAGTGTGTACTGAACATCGTAAACTATCATTTAGTGTCATTATTTTAATGATATATTATGTTGATAATACAATCTGGGTTAATTCCCAAATGCAAAATCTAGGGAGAAAAAGCTACTCTGATGTTTTTAAATGTGATTTCTCTTTAACCCTAAAAAAGAAACTACTATAGTCATAGCTTCAGAGAAAGCATTCATTTACCAGCAAAGGTAGCAACTATAATTATTCTGGAAACAGTTATCCAAAACAAATTGTAATCTGTGTTATTTTAGTAGAGGAGAAAAAAAAACAAAGTGATAAAACCAGTATTTTATATAGTAAGGCCCATGATTAAGTGCTTTCTTTTAAGGCATCTCTCATCTTTCACTAAGAGAGGGTCAAACAGTCAGCAGTGTATTCAGCACTGGCATAGAGGAAGAAAATAGATATACTTTTGTATGCCTGTCTCAAAGGTACCAGAACATCAAAGTGTAACAAAGTGAAAGCAAAATACATAATTCTAATCACACACGTTCCCCATCACTTTAAGCAACATCAGGCACTTGGTACTTTAAACAGCATTTTTTGCCCTAGTCTATTAGCCTGCAATCAGCAAGCAATCATTATCTCTGAAATTCCACCTGAGTCAAGAGACAGGTATTTTCTTATATGTTTAAGCAATGACTCCAACACAACCCAGGATGTGACAGCTCACAGAGGTAATTGCTTACTGCTTTTATACTTAGTCACTGGATATCTCTGGGCTGTTGCAGAAACAGGCAGCCCTCTGTGGGCTCACTGCCCACTAAGGATTTAACTAATTGCTCAAGGGTAAGATGGAAGTGTTTATTATCCTGACTATCAGGATCACATGTTCTTCAGGTAGGTAGTTTCATCTAACTTGGTGTTATGTATTCATGATTAACATCCACATATCTCTGTAACAGAAGTTTAAAGATTGTATGTAAGATTAAAGCTTTAAACATGCTTGAAAGTCACTTTGAAAGAATACCTAGATGTCTAGGTGTTTGAATAGTCCTCTAGACGTAGGCATTTTGCCAAGAATCTGACTTCCTCCCTCCCTAACACTCAAAACCAGGAATGACCACCTTGAGTAACAGAGGGGACTGCTAATATGGGATATGCCAATGGGATAAATGAATAAAGTCTAGGATCTTCAATATCTGCTCCCTGCAGAGGCAGCTGTGGGAGCACTGATCTACTGCAGACTGGCACAGTAGGCTTTCTGCTAAACCCCACACACCTTCAAAGACAACTACTTGTGAACAGAGCCCAAACAGATTTATTCAATGTTTAGCAAGCCATGAAAAAACTACGTTCTTCCCCAGAGAAAGAAAGGGAGAAGAGTTCAAAACAACTCACAAAGCATTTACATTAGCCACTGGTAGCAGCAACTCACAGGGACAAAGAACGAGCCTTTGCTACTGCAGCCACTAGGCACTGGGTGCAGATTCGTGTCCCCAGCCCTGGAGGAAGAGCTGCTCCCTGCAATTACAGCTAGCCAAAACAGTTTGAAAACCAACAAATTTTAGCTATTCAAAGACTACATGGGAGAGTGGCTAAGGCATTCCACCATTGCATCAAAGGCAAGAGTTTAAGCCTCACTTCTGACTCTCATTAGTTGATCAAAAACAAATGGAAGCTTGTCAAGGAAAGCAGTGAGCCAAATCCCTTCAATTTATCCTATGCTGTCCTATTTTTACCCCAAATCTACCCCAGCCTAGGGAAGATGTGAGAACTTGCAGGTTACACAACCCTGCATTTTCACAGCGTTGTTTAGCATTGCGATGGCTATAATTGTGATACACTGAGAACATTTGCAACCTTCTGCAGATCTCGCACTCACACTTCTGCCCAACTGGTGTGATGTGCTCGTGTTATAACTGCTCAACGTGTTGCATCCAAAAGCTGTCAAGAATGCTGGCTCAATTGATTTTTCTCCCTACACTGTCCTTTATTTAGGCCTTTACTTATAGCAGTTGGAGCAGGGATGGAGATTCAGTGCTTTGATAGCCTTTCTAATTCCTTATTACAACACTGGGAAAAGCATCTAAACTCTGTCTCTGCATCCTTGGTTGTCAGTCTGATACACTAATACTCTGCTCACAAAGGTGAGTAATCACAGTCTTTGAAAGTGAAGGACAAGGTAGGTGCTACTTCTCTACAGATTAATTATGTAAATCAGATAGAGGTTTATGACAGATTAGGTATTCGAGGAAATCTAGCAATCTTGGCGATCCTGGTCATATTGCAGAGCAATCAGCTGTGTTTTCCATCAGCTACCAATGCCTGGAGGCAAGAACAGGAAAAAAAAAGTTTCCCAGCAGCTGCACTCAAACAGAACAGCAAACATTCTTAGTAAAAGATCCTGACTATAATGCCCAAACCTTGCAGAGTCTGGGAAGGAACTAACACCAAATGAAATCTCTCAAAGCAAGCCTTTCCTTTCCCATTTCAGAACACTGCTGACTCACATGTTTTGCCCAGGGGATGGAAGCAGAGGGAATTTGTTGGAAGCTCTCTGGTTTGTCTGAGGATTTTTTTCCCCTCAGACTTCTTGACCCCTTGGGAAGTTCCTGCTCTATCTGGTGTGTAATCAAGCCTAAGGGGAAATCGAATGGGCTCGCTTACACAGTCATTATTGGTCTCTACAAAGCCCAAGGGGCTCATGCTTTCTGAGATCTGTAAAATAAATCAAGAAAGGGTTGTAAAAGAAAGGAAATGAAGAGGGGAGAAAAGTTAGAACATATGATTGAGGAGGTCTACTGGAGGCACTCCACTTCTTTGCAGCAAACCCAGCAGCTTCTGCTTAGATTTGCTGTAAAGGAAAGAGCCATCGGATCTCAATCACTAGTCCTTTGCAAAGTTTTTTCTATCTGAACTGTATGCTTCACCTGAATGTTCTAGCTGCAGACAACTCGGATGTCTTTTTCTCAATAAACAGATCATCTGAAAACACATCAGGAGAACAGGAGTAACCTATTAGGAAGGACTGACAATAAATCTCTTCTCTTTATTAAGGTTCAAATCTTGCTCCACCCCACACTTGTCGAATCTATTGATTTCAAAGTAAACAAAACTCTCTGTATAGATTGGCTGCACAGTGGTTCTTGAATTTAATCTAAGGGTGCAGGCACCATGATTTAAGCAACAGAAAATTGTACCATCATAACAGGCTAGGAAATGATCTTGAAAAATTTGCATTCAATCAAAATGCATGCTATGTATGTTATTTGCTATAATGTGTCCTTAGATGATTTCTGTAAATTAATTTTAACCCCTCATGAGTGACACAATTAGACAACTGTGAAGCATTTTACATAAGATTCTAGGAAAAAAAGACTGATGAGTTGATCTGCAATTTGTTTTGGAAAAAAATTGTTATCCACTTCATATTATCATTGGAGAAATTGCTTTTCAAATCTATTACATCTCAGGCATACTAAGTACACTCTAATGAGTTCAAAAATGTGTAATGACACTGTTAATTCTATGGCTAGCTTGGAATCAGGACTGTTTCTTTTCTTCAAAGGAAAATAGGATTATCAAGTGCACGAGGAGAATTTCCTTAACATGATTGATAGGAAGAAAGAGTAATCACCTTTGAAGTGCCACTACATATAATACCTCTCTAGTGTTCTCTTTCTCCTCCTGACATCCATGAGTAATTGAAAGTAAAGAAGCTGCTTAGTGTGATCAATGAAGCCCAGATGACAGCCCCTTCTACAACACCTACCAGCACTGTCAGATGACAACAACATCATCTTTGATACTTTAGAGTTGACACAGGGCAACATATTTTTGAAGTGCCAGACTTCCATTTGGCAGGTTTCACATTTCCAGCAACACTAATGACTTGTATTAGGTGCTCCTCCAACATCTCAGAAGGCCTTGCACTTTGTGGGAAATAATGCTGGAAATTAGGTTGAAAAGCTGAGCCAGAAACTTGCTGGGTTTGGAATCAGTCTCACACCACCAGGCCTCTGCTACAGAAAAGTCTCAGGACCTCAGTTTTGTGGCTATTGAATGTATGACATCCCTCCTGATTCTGGCTGAAACATCAGCAGCTGAGCCCTTCCTAAACATTCTCTCTCTAATGTTGTATAGGAGAGCCACAGTTCTGCAGAGTACCTTAAGTCAAGGTAGATAAGAAGGGCTGAGGCACTACTATGCTCCCCAATGTGTGATAAACAGACCAAGATACATATACTTTGATTAGTCACAAATTCTGTTTGGATTGCTTCACATTTATCTGTGTAACATCCACAGCTTATGTATTTATAATGAATTAAATTGCCATTACATAAGGAAGTAGCAAAATAACTATCTTTTTTACTGAATTCTTTGCAAGATGACAGTCTGGTCTGAGCTGACTTTTCTGAGAATAATTCTCATCAAAGATAACCTAGAAATTAAGAAAATGTGAACAAATTTGGCTTCTATCCTGAGCACCAGGAAAAAAATTTCCTACACACAGCTTCTCTTAAAAAAAGAAAAAAATTAAATGCAACTTAACCGAAGTTTCAACAGATCAGATCTATTGTTTCACAGTCCTAGGCACTGAAATTGGAGGTGGCACACCAAGGTTAAATCACAGTATTGACAGATTCTTGTGTCAGACACTTGCCAAAATGTAATAAGGAATCTGTGAAAAGAAATAAGATGCCAAAAGTACATCACAACAGGTTTTTTCCATTTTCATATATCACGATTCACAAGTCATAGAAACTGTATACCTATGAAACAAGGTTGCAGCTACGTGCCAGCACTTCTTGTTTGGCAGAAAATTAGACTGGGTCAGACCCTGAAGTCTTCCTGGGCATGTTCTAGAAGATCCAGATCAATACCCCAATTCAGCACCTCAGATCTGCTGTGGCTGCAGCTTCTCTGTGGCATCTCCTGTTTTCCAGGAGTCCTAGTACACACCTTAAATTCAAGCTCCCTTTTCTTTACAAAGAACCCAGTGAGCATCAGACACACTGACCCAAACCAACAAAATTAAGAAAAATCAAAGTCATTAACCAAGTCAAACCAATATGCTTAAAAACATATATAGTTAATCAATTTCTAGGCATCCTGTCAATATAGTAACTGGATGAGGGCACTAAGGCTGAGGAAATTGGGACAATCACATGAAGATGAGCAGTTTCAAATCTGCAGACAGATCCATGAGCACAGGAAGGAGATAGGACCAGGGCTGGAGCATTGACTCATTTTTGCTAACGGGGATTATTTTAATATCTGTTCTTTGCAATTAAAGTGAAGTGACTTTCACACAGATAGGCTTTCTGAATGTTATTCAAGTTATTAGATGATGCAGTCACAGAATAATTTAAATATCAGGCACATCTCTTGGCTTGCAAGCCTGCTTTAACAGATTCTAGCTTTACAGCAGTAAGCAACCTCCTTTTCCATTCTACATTGCCTATATTTCTATGAGAAAAACAACAAAAACCATGGCCAAAACTTGTACATACATTATGTAGAGGCAATACTCATTTCCACACAGACAAAGATGACCTCCCTCTCCGAGCCCAGTCAGCTTTTTCTGGTTTGTTTTTAAATAGCCCTATCCTGCATATAGGACAGCGCTGTATTTGCTTGAAAGTCTGCTTCTTGAAGTTGATTTCTTTAAAACTGTGAATGATATTGTCTGTTCTGAACTATCTATGCCAGGCTTTGGCAATAACACTCCAACTGGCAGAAAGGGGAGTTTATAGCTTCAGCTTTGCAAGAAACAAATAACATCTTCCTGTGATTATTGATTGCCATCTATTTTTATGACACATCTGTGACTTTCAGCGACTTACACAATAAGTGCTCTGCATTAATAATATATCTGCTCCAGTTATTTATATATTTACATGATAAATTAAAAAACACATGCTAATAAAACAAGTCTAAGGTTTTTCCATGGAGAGGAAAATATTAAATGACTAATATGAAAGGCCACAGAGCAACTCCCAGGAAGACATTGATTTGTTATTTGAACATATACATGTAGATATATCACATATCCATATATATCAATGTATATATAACATGTCTCTTCCCTTATCCTCCTTCTCCCTTTTAGGTGGTTCAACAACTTGCTACCTCAACCCTTGCCAGAAGGGCCAGCAGCTGAGTTCAGCATCACTTACTCCTCTAGAAGGCCCGGAAGATAAGATCCTGGACCTTGGACTTGATCCCTACCACAAGCA
The DNA here is from genome assembly GCA_013396975.1 of Bucco capensis. NCBI lineage: Eukaryota > Metazoa > Chordata > Aves > Piciformes > Bucconidae > Bucco > Bucco capensis. The sequence goes on from VWZO01007210.1 coordinate 917,704, forward strand.
ATTTGAAAGAGACAAATGTATCAGCAATGGTCATTTCCTAGAGGCTCTACATGCCTCTTTTACTGACAGGACTTAGCAACACCAGCCACAAAATAAAATGTATTATTTACCACTTTTTTTCTGGCAATTTCTAAAAGTGTAAAACAAAAAATGTCATTAAAAAAAGGTCTCACTGTGCTAGGTGCACCACTCACTCTCTCACTCCCACCAGAAAATATCCCAGTCTTTGCCAAAAGGTTTGCAAGCCATGTGCCTTCTCCTGTATTTGGTTATTCTCACACTTACCTGCACACCAGCCAATGTCACATCCTCTCTGCTGCATACTACAACAATCTGCAGGAATTTACACCATAAGCAGGCAACAGGGAAACAAAAAACAAAGGCAGCTTAATCTAAAATAATCTGTGGCAGCTCCAAAAATTGTTTCTATCTATAGCACTCTTTTCCAGGCTGACATTTGCTCCGTAAGTAACCACAATTGATACTATGCCCTGTGTGTTTTCAAGTTCTCGTCCTCCTGCTCCTCAGCACTTCATATTCCCAACAGTTCTGGCTCTGGCCTTCTCACACTTGCTGCAGTCTGGTACAGCACTGCTGAGCTAACCTGTAGCTTGCTTATGAACAATTTTTTACCACAAAGTTCAGAATAAAGGCACTTGGGTGTTGGTTCTTGCATTTAGAATTGCAAGAGGTCAAACCTTATGCGACCTTTGATACCTACATTGGCAATCAATTTAGATAGAATGTAAAAGGATACAACACTCTGAAACAATGGTAGCTACTACACACAGAAACATCCATTAATCAGTTATCCTAAACCATCTTCCAGTGCTCTGCATTTTATAATTAAAACATGCTAGCCAGAAGGAAATGTTAGATTAACTAGCACTTGCAACATGCCTTTGAGCAGAGATTTACAGAGAACAAGTCATTTTAAATTGAAAAGATATTCCAATCCATTCTCAAAGTTCTAGAGAACATGAGCAGAAGTGCTAAGAGAATAACCAGAACTATTCATACAGACTGCTAATGTCAAAGATGATAAAAATACATAGTTGTGTATTTCTGTTACCAGAGGAAGAAAGGCTCTGCTGTCAGCTCAGCCACCAGCCTGCTAGCTAACCCTGGAAATCAATTTCTTCACCTGCATCTCCCTTTGCAGGGAGATCCCTCACCTTCCCCTCTTTGCTCACATAGTTATCTTTCTAAGAAGTGCTTTATTTAAAATCTCCTGAGCATTTTGAGCCTGTATTTGTGAGGCTGGGGATCCCCAAGGTGGGTTGTAGTCTGGCAGGCAAGTCGCTTGATCCAGGTGTTCATGCTGTGTCACCATAGCCACGGGTGGTGTGGAGTTGAAAGCAGGAGATGGGATCAAGGACAGAAACCATTAAGCTGCCACTAAATGTGAAACTAGAGCCCAGCTGAAACGAACTGGGCATATTTTCAGTAAAACCATGAAGCAAAGGAGTTCAATAGCCAGGCTGCCATGGCAAAGAAGCAGGAGTCAAAGACACTGTAGCATTATATAGGTGTCCAAGTTGTTTTATGTGCTCATAAAACTGCCCATTTCTGTCCACCTCTAAAATCATATACCTAAGAGAAGACTCCTCACACTGAGGTCCCTCAATAGTCTATTAAGTGTTTCTTTCCTGCTGTGGAATTGCCTCTGTTTGCACACTGGCTATTGAGAACACATTCTGAATTGAGGTGCCTTAGCTCTGTGCCTTCTGCTAAGCCAGATGAACCCTGAGTCTAGAGTTAAACATCCTCTTCCATATTCAGATAGGCATCTCTGGTGATACTATGGAAACCACTGCTTCTCTCTACAGAGACTTAAAGCTGCATTAAATACTTCCTTTTACAAGCTAAGCTTTCCTTTCTTCAATGTTGGTACCATTATGAAAACAGATGCTGACGGGCTTTGCTCTTGACCTCAGTTCAAGCTCCCTGTGTTTCTTTATTTAGTCCAAACAAAGTAGTAGTAAATGCTAAAGGTGGCTTACAAACACTAAAGTCTGGGGAAAGGGTGAGGAAAAACTGCTTATATTATCACACTGCTACTGCATAAATAGTTAAAACAAAGGACTAGGTTAGATGCTGCGTTTAGCATGTTATAAATCTAGAGGTTTTAGTGTTAATTCCCAAGGCAAACACTATTCAGTCAGCTCTTTTCTTTCTAGCCTTTAACAACTGCACCTCATCCTCAGTCCTTGATAACATGCAGCTATGCAAAAGCAGAAGGTGCTACAACTCAATCACTGAACCCTTTCTTAAAGAGCATATTTCTTTTACGCTGCATGCTTCAAAAATATGTAACATAATTGGGCCAACAAAAGGAACATGAGTTGAGCATGGCAGTGTTGGGGAGATGGTTGGACTCGATGACCTCAGAGGTCTTTTCCAGCCATAATGATTCTATGATCCTGTGATCCTACGATTCTGTGGTCCTTAGTTCCTTCACTTGAAGCTTCTGGTTTTAAAATGCAAATCTGCCTAATTGGATAATGGTTCTATTGCTGTTTTCTTCATCATTTTATATATGCGTGTATATATATATATATATATCCATTTACTCCAAATAGATTAAGATAAGAAAATGGATCACACACCTACCACTGCTGAATAGATAGATACTATCAACCAAAGTGCTCTTTGCACACATACCATGCTGTTAAAAATACTGAAATAAAATGCATGTGCCATGGCATGTAAATTAAATCACAACTAGAGAAGAAAAAAAAGGAGCTAATTAAAACACAAAAAAGACAAAATAAACAGAACAAGCAATGAGCCAGATGATAGTGGGTTTTAGGTCACTATAAGGAAGCTACTTCTCCATATGTGCTTTGTAGAAGCACTCATTTCTGATAGAGAGATTTCTGTTGTACCCTGTAAAGCCTTTTCTTTTTACTGGCATTCATCTTACTCTTCACATGTACATCACGAGAGTCAAATCCATTATGGACCACTCATCTAGCATGTCTCAAAAGAATGTTATGGTCAGAAGACCAGCCAGAATGGTCTCAGGCTTGACTATTTACTGTTGCAACAGCTGGATTTTTTCCTTGGCTGCTAGGATCAGTGGCTTTCAGGAATATTCCTGATTTTACAAAAAACACAAAGCTATTTTTTAATCTTCTTGATGTATGAGGAAAGCCTCAAAATGCATCTCAATGAACCCAAAATATTCAGAATCCAAAACACAAACAATAAGCCTAAGGTTAGTCCTACTTTTTCCTCTCAATCTCTTATTTTAAGCAAATTTTATAGTTTTCAGAGGCCAACCCATGCATTCTGAAAACCTGAAGGCAGTCATATTCACTATCAAGCCAGTTTAATAGCTTAAGGGAGCTCCTCTTTTGCAAAGACCTTATCATGTCCCAGGCACAGTCTGAAAATCACTTGTGGTCTCCTGTGGCCCCTGGTGCAATAACTGTGCCGACNTATCATGTCCTGAGCTAAGAATTCTCTGACCTCTAGTTAACTACAGGACCAAACAATTTATTATACTGAATGTGCTCTCTTTATAATTTCTAGGGCTCTGCTTAGGAATTACAAATTGACTACACAGGTAGGTGCACAGAGAGACTAATTACCTGTCTTCCCTGTCTTTTTTACACAGGGTCACTGCAGCAGTGGGAAAGCTAGCCCCAGCCCCTTTCCCAGTCCATAGCTGTGTCTATGGCACTGAGCACAGTGGAGTCTAGACCCCACCTAGGGTCTGTACAGTGGACACTGCAGCTCAGTCAGTCACCCAGCCAACTCCCTTCTACACTGACTTAAGGAAGCTCAGGCTTTTTGCTGGTGTTGATGAATGACAGAAAACCTTGCACTACAAAACCTCACAGATACAACCACTGGAGTTCATCTTCCCTTGTATTACCCATATGCCTGCAGCCAGGCAGAGAGACTGAAGATACAGTTTGTCTCATAACTCTTAAATATTTAATTCCTACCTTCTACACAAAATTCAAGCTTCTGGATACACTTCTGTAAATCACTGAATGTCTGTCAGTAGTTACCCAATTCTAGATTTTTTTATATTCCATTCTGTGGCATATACACATACGATGTGAAGGCTGATTGAGTTATGCCTTTACATATTCTGACAAGGTCTTCCTACAGTGCTCAGGAGTATTTCAGGCAAGAGAACGAAACGGTATTGAAACACTGAAACTTGCCAGTTCTCACCCTTGCAAATAGTTTGCCTCGAGTCCATCCTAAATGCTAAATCCTGCAGAAAAACAGATGTAATATGTAGGAAATAGTGCAAGAGTGACATAGCCAAAGAGGGAAAAAATAGTGTGTTTGATGCCAAGCAATAATTTGTTCTTCTTTATAAATATACAACTGGAGTTAAACAACTTCTTTCCCAAAAATAAAGACATTATACCAATAAATTAAGTAAACTGTTAAAAGACCTTAGCCTGAGAAACCTGAATCATCAATGGTGTCTTGTCCTAGGAGGATATAGCTGCATCATATTTTAAATTACACTTTTTTCTTACTACATTTCACCACAGCTGAAAAAGAAGGGATTTATGAATTGTGGACATTGTGGGAAAGCCAGCAGGATTTTAAGTAGGTGCAATTTGCATCTAGGCACCCAGTGAAGGAAGGACAAAGGTCCATTTTTCTTTCAATGTATTTAAGGTAGAATGTGGTTTTTTGATTATGCAAAAATAATACTGTGACCTGAGCAGTGCCCCTGCTTTTAAAAGATGTGAAGGGACAGGATTATGCTGTGTAAGCTGAATAAGGTATGGCTGAGTGCTTGACTGCTCAAGAATTTACAGTGATTTCTAGAAAAGTCCTTTCAGAAAGAGTTGCCTATATAATTTTCTCTATTATGAAGCAAATAACGAGGTGCACTTTCCACTACTGTTCACTAGAAATTAAGTCTCCTTCCCCAGGATGAAACACTGCCCATAAACAGAATTCCCTTTTTTTTTCCCTAACAAGAAAAGGTCCAATTGCTGAAGGAATATGTAACTTAGCTCCACATGCAGGGCCGAAGAAAGACTTTTACTAATTGTCATGGTTTGTTTTTTTTCCCACCTTTATAGTATCCTTTAATAAGTTTTCAGGATAAGTTTCTTAATTGAATCTGTCACAGCAGCAACACAAATAATATTCAGATCATTTTACAAAAGAACAAAAAGCCAATGTTACCTGCTGGCTACAGAAAGCAGCAGAGAACAGAGCCTACAAATGCTCATTTCCACATTCAGTCTCTCCCTTAGACCACTTGAGCTCACACAAGTTTGCTACCACAGGTTAAAATGCCACAAGCAACAGTCATGGCTACTCAAAAGTAACAAGGTACCAGAGAGCCAGTGAGTAACAGGATAGGTTCCAAGACATGAAATGGATTAAGAAGTCCAAATATAGGTTAGATTTTACTTATTTCAGCTATCCTAGAGGGGATCTACTGTCTCCAGGTCCTTAAATTAAAAAGTCAGCAAAAGGATGTGCTGAAACCCAGATGTTAATTGCATGAACTCACTGGATTAGAACAGCAGATAATTAATTGCTGAATACATGCTGAACTAAATGGATAAGATTTCCAGTAGGTAGTTCTGAGGTCCAGCAGGGGAAGATTATTTCTTAAAATATGAGAGCCCTAGAGGCCAAAGTCATCTAAAATGTCTGATTTCACAAAGTTAGAGAAGCTTGGGAGACTAGCGGAAGGGCCAAGTAAGGAGCTTTAATGCTTGGGTATACAGTGCAGCTGCTCAAGGGAGTTTATATGCTGCTAAATTCCTTTTGGTAAGAAGGAAGCAGCCTTTCAGCTTTTAGAAATGGGCAGTCATTGTTGGCTATGTTTCCTGTAAGGTCAGCTACATACAAAATGCTCCATTAGATTTTGCTTAAAAAAAATAAAAATAATAAAATCACAGCATTTCCTTCCTATGATACCATAATCTCATTGTCTCAGTTCTTAGGAATTCAGTTCATCAGTTAAAACTCAGAGTAAAATAATGTAATGACAGTAGAACTAAGATATAAACCTTTCTAAGGGAAAAATGCCTATCTTTATGAAGACATTTATCTGGAAAGTGCATAAAGCTAACACAAGACTAACACAGAGAGGAATTATTTTTATCATTTATAGAACAGTAGATCTGGAAAACATCAGCCACAATAAAAGCCACACTGTACTTGGTGTTACCTGCTCATTAAAATCAGAAATGAAAAGGAAAAGTAGGCTTTAAGTCATGTGTAATCTGTAACAGATCAGGAAATTGAACCTCAGCCTTGAGTCCAGTTTCTTACCCTCACCCCTCCTTTCTAACACCATGCACTAAAACACTACCCTACTGCACACTGCCTTCCTGGTGTTTGCACTGACATAGGTAAAATAAGATTTTTAGCCTTTCCCCCGCCTCCAGCAATGTACTATGGAGACTCTCAGACCTAAATTCACACGTGTCAGCTGTGTACTCCTAGGGTTTTATTAGGAACTATGACTGAGAGGTATAATTCGAAACTATTGTTACACTGATAAGGCCACAGCTTATTTTCCTGTAACAGGTGACCCAAGGGAAGTAATTTCCTGTTTGATGAGACACCTAAATGATATTTAGTTGTGGGTATCAGAAAAACATGCCCTGCAATTAGATTTAAAGAATGTTGAGCTTATTTTGGCTGGTGCCTGATACCTTTTGAATTGCACTTTATCCTTTGCAGCTCCTTTTAAAGGAAGTTTTAGAGTGTCTGGATTGCAAGTTCATGACCTGGAGGTCATTTTTGATATCAGCCCAACTTTTGATTATCAGTTTAGCTACGTGACAAAAACTTCTGCATGTACAGAGGCTAGTAAGTAAGGCTACAACCAAGGCTGTCTCAGGAGGGTGCTAGGCTGTCATTCATGCTTTCATTACATCTCAGCTGGATTATCGAAATACATTGTTCACAGCCCTTCCAGACCAGACACTTCAGAAACTGCAACACAGCAAAAATATTGAAGCTGGAGGGATAAGTAGCTGTCAGTGAGCACAGCCCACTGCACCCATGCTGAGAGCTTAACAAGAACCTCAGGCAAGACAGCAAACTGCACTTCTGGTCTGCCAACCTCAGCTCTAATAATAGTTCTCCACACCTGCACCAGCAGTGAGCCCAAGAAATAGATCTGGCCCTTCTGAAAGTTATTTGTCTATTAATGACAGGGCAGACAGAGGTTCAGAACTTCTTGAGCACTGTATAGTGCTCTGCACACCAGGAACCCATGGGGAAAGCATATTTGCATTCACACTGTCCCAGAGCCCAGGGATTCTCATGTCAAATTTAACCAACAGAACCACTCTTCCTTTACTCAGATATATATTTTGTCAAAAAGAAAATGCCCCAGACCACCTGAGCTTTTAAATTCTCTTGGATGTCACCCAATTCACCTCTCTCATTTAGAACCAGAATTTGTTATTGAAAAAAAATTAAAGATTACCATTTTGACATTAAATCCAAGTTATTTATGTAAAACATGTAACTGTACTAACCCCACAAGAGCGTAAAAGGTTACTCATTTGCTCTCCTTGCAGAGGGCTGCAGCTATTGCTCTCTGTTCAGTAGATTGCTGCATTGGGGTTGTTCCCAGGACAGCCTCAGGTCAGGTGGGTTTGAGCTACAGGTGTTGAGCAAACCAGCTCCAGCTGCACTCTCACCACCTGACAGTGTGGTTACAAAGCTTCAGTTTGCATGGTAATATAACAAAGTTACATAAAACACAATGAGAACAAAAATTAACATGGGACTTCCGTGTTAACAGAATCCTGACAGCTAAAATATCCAGGATGTATCTAAAACAGAGGCTTTACACTTAAAAAGTTTGCTGAGCCATCTCATCACATGCCACTGAGCATCACACGACAATCTTGGGATAGTTTTAAACACTGACTAAACATTTTTATTCAGCCATGTGCATACACAAGGGTATTTCAAACACCTCTTCCCTTTAAGTACCACCTCAACTTTCATTCTCTAGTTTGTTACTTCTGTAGTTTTCTTATGTATGAAGGGCATTCAGAAATTTACTGTATTCTGTAATGTATTGATATAATTATAAAATCTCATTAAGGAGAACTTTATTATTGATTTACTGGTTTTCTATTCATTAAGTTTCACTACATAAAGGATTATTACCTTTAAAGTCAGCATGCTTAAACACAAATGGAATTATCATAAGAGAAACAACATAAAATGGAGCTATTAATATTAAAACAGCTATAGTTTGAAGATTATTCATTTAATAAATCTTTGTGATATTAGCAAGATTGATGAATAGTAGTACAAATGAGAGCAACATGGGAGAGATGATCATTTATTATCATTACAGAGATATAAAGTATGATTCAGTGTTTCATAATGGATTTTAAATTTGATTTAACATATGGCTGACTCATTCTCTGAAAACTATTCTTAAAGACAAACTCATTGAAAAGTCAAACCCATTGTCTTAATAATACACATGAATTATCTTTTGATAAGAAAATAACTACTATGTCCTAAGACAAATCAGGCAGATTCTGGCAGAGCTGCCATGCTTTATGCCAGCAGTACAGAAAATGCACACCTATAGGTAGAAACAATGCCTCAAGCACGCTGTGGTAAGCAAGAATTGAGAAAGGGCAGGAAAAAAAAATCATCCTTTGGCAGCAAACCCACATGCCCACAAACTACCTGCCATCTGTACTGTGCACATGCCAGATACTGCATTCACTCATGCAAAAGACCACAACAACTGCATATCTGATTGCACAGGGGCACGACTTCATAATTCACACAGCACACAACCTGTTTGCACCTCTTTGATGTGTAAACAGGGATCACCTCCACCTATAGCTCATCCCTCACTTGGGCAGAATAACTTCTTACTAACACCAATGGGCTTTGAAATAAGTCTCTGCACAAGAAAAACTACACTCCAGTGGTACAAAAAAATCTACCAAGGTTCACTGTAAACATGCTTTAACCCCATTCAAGAGATACATTCAGTAGTTGGTATGTACAGAGCAGTACCTCTGAGACAGAAGAAAGCAGTCCTACATTAGAACGTCTGCACAATTCCAATATTACAAACTCCATACAAATGCTGAGCAGCAGAAACTGAATTTTGCTACGCTGTTAACACTATTTATTCATACATAATTAAACATACGGTAAGAAAGGACCATTAATTGCCTGATCATCTAGGAAATACTACTGCCTTAAATATCCTAGCAGATTAAAACACACATTTAACAAATGAGTCAACTGAAATGAGTGACTTATTCATTGGTGAATAATGTCCTGGCAGACATTTTCTGAGTGTATACCTGAAAGAACTGTTGTCCAAATTAGTTGTGTGCTCAGAACGAGTTCTGTGTCATAATGATGTTTCTGCTTAGCAATCCTGGCCTTGGGGATTGTAGGCTTCTGAAAAATTCTTCTGTAGATCCATCATTATTTTGCTGTGAATTAAGAGCAAATAAAAATGGCTTCTTCCCTATCCTGTCCCCAATAATTTAAGCCACACATGAACAGGACAGAGGAGATTTAATGAATGGCATGTAGCATCCTTGGTAAATTCAACACCTGTATCATGTGCAAAGTGTCACCATTTTCCACTAAGGGCACTTCTGCCTCCTTCCTTGTCTGTAAGTTACTTGCAATAATTTTTGTTTAATTAGGAAAATAATTGAATCAATACCTCACTACCTCACTGTTCCTCTCCCCTGAGATGCAGCACTAACAGGATATTAATTTATTTATTTATTCACCCTACTGTGATAGTCTAGTCCTTGTTAAAATAGCAGCACTAGTCCCAGCAGCATGGTTTCCTAGAAGGTTTAGTGTTCTGGCCTATCTGGTTACTGCTTAGAAATCATCCTCATAAATAGACTCCAGTAAAGGTCTGATGTTTTCATTTCCCACCTCTACAGAGTTTTACTTGTTTCTACACTGTTATATGCTATAACTAATCCAGACTTGCACTTAATGGAAAAGTACTGCAGAGCTGCTGTTACCCCTTCTGATGAAACAATTTACACTTCTAAAGAAAGGCTTTGTCTTGTTCTAACAAATTACAGGCCTAATCCTGCAGCCTGTTGCAGGATATGGCCTTTAATAACTGACATATTCCTATACATATATCTTCCCAAATACCACCTCATTTAAGTGAAATGTGACAGACTTGAATGTGCAGAAGAGTAATGGAGTAATCGAGTCTTTATTCTTTGACTATTACAATAATGTAATCATCTACTAAAATGTCTTATTCACTACCTCTATTCAGCCATTTGTTTATTTAGGTAGGAACTGAATCTGCAAATCAACATTACATACATTGTCATTCTTTGCCTGCTTCACCTTTTCTCCACCTCTTCTATGAAAATTTACTTCTCTTATGTAGCACTATTGAGGCAAACTTGCCAGTTGTTAAATGCACTAAGGAAGTATGAGAAGAAAACTGTGACAGGATGAAAAGGTTTCAGAACATTTGGCAATGGATGGATATGCAGATAATCTACTGAAGCAGAGATGGCTTGGAATAGAAAATTTCTAGCATCTACATAGGTTTTAACTCGCTGCTCTTTCTAATTTTACAGACTGACAATGGATTCAAAAAGCTCCCAGGAGAAAGTGAGCATGGCTGAAACGTAGGAGGTCTGCTACAAAGATGAACAAGCCTTGTTAAGTGAAACCTTTAGAGTAGTCCCTTTTTTGTTTGCTGCAGTGAGTTTCTTGACTGTTAGTCATACACTTTCTGCTTGTTTACATCCACATTAAAATATACAACTGAAAAGGTGCTTTCTGCAGGTGATTAAACATTACAGGAAGATAAAGAAGTTATCTGTAAGAGGTGTTAATTGCAAATACACTCCAACATTAGCAGTGTTGTCCCTGTTACACACTCCTTTGTAGCATATCATATCAGAAAAAGGACATTTGCAAGTCACATGGAGGAATGGATATGTTTTGCTAATGCTATGCTGGACTGACCATTGACTCCCATTCCCTGCAGTTTCTCACAGGTGAATAAACTGCCCAAAGGTATAGCCGTGAATATTCAGTGAAGTGCTGAGGAGACAGGGGAAAAAAAAATCTTTAACTGCCTCTGCTTAGTTTGTAATTAATGAAAATTATGCCTCTTCTCATGGTAACATAGCAAGTATTTTCAAAAATTTTACATTTTTAATCAGACACATGTACATCTTGGGCCAAATTAATCAATGGTGAAATAGCAGATCAACCAGATTTAACTAGCAATGAGATTTTCCTGAGTGTAGAGAAGTAGTAAACATAACCACAAGATTTGCACTAAATGACAATTTGTGGCTTATATAAAGATCAAAAGGATACTAATCATGCAAACTCTGGCTTCAAGCACACTTTATCCCAGCATCATTTATTGCAGTATTGGACCCATCTCCGGTCATTATCCCTGTACCAGCATCTCTTTTTTAAAGTAAGCATGTTCTGCAAGGCTTGCAGTGTTCACTGGTGTCCTAGTTTGAGTTAGAACTAATTCTGTTCACTGATTTTACTTTTTTGCTCAGGATCATCCAAGTAACTGCACTTTCTGAAATTAACAGCATGTTTTCGCAGACAAGTGTCTGCGTCAAGCAGTGATAAGACCTAATTTTTAGATTTACTACCAAGGATTGGTATGCAGACCAAGGTCACTGCTAAATGTTTTATCCCATGTTGGGGGGTGCAGAGTAAAAAAACTCACCTGCAGGGAAGAGCAGACAGTTCTGGTGACCCTAAAATGACCAACTAGGGATTCTATTTCATATACATCATATTCGATATAAAGCCAAAGGCTCCTGAGGGTCAGTCCTTCTTCCTTTTCTTGGTCATCATCTTCAATGGCCAGCATCTGAGGAATACACTTCCTGTTCTGCCTTTGATCTTGATCCATAAGATCCTGAATCCAGTTCTAGGATCCAGTCCCCTGTGTCTGCTTCCCATCTGCTGCCAAGTCCTTCTGCCACAGCATCAGTCATGATGGTGATGTAGTTGCCAAAGGAGGGGTGGTTTTGTATATATTTGTATATCTATCTATCTCATTTTATTATTATTGTCATTAAAGTAGTTTTATTTTTCTTTTCCAATCAACAAGTCTTTCATTCCCTTTCCTTTCCTGGGGCAGGGGAGAGGGGGTAATAGAGAGCTTCTGTCACTGGTATAGAGGTTGGCTCAGCCCTAACCCTTGACACCTGGACAGATTCACTCTGTCAGATGCAGGTTCATCTGCTGATTCTACTTCACTTTCTTCAGTTTTATTATTGCCTTTAGTATGAATCTTTTTTCTTTTGTGGTTTTTTTTTTTTCCTTTCTTCCTTTTCATCATATGATGGGGACATTTTATTCTAAAACTTTATTTTTTCAACTTCAGTCTTATTACATCTCCTTAAGCATTTATAAAAGGAAAAAGGTGTCATGTGAATATTTGATGCAAAAAAACCCACCCTGTTTCATTATCATAGAATGGTTAGGGTTGGAATGGACCTCTGGAGGTCATCTAGTCCAACCCCCCTGCAGTGGGCAGGTATATCCCCAACTAGATCAGGTTGCCCAGAGCCCTGGCAAGCCTCACCTTGAATGCTTCTAGGGATGGGGCCTCAACCACCTCCCTGGGCAACCTGT